>CM025831.1:36116795-36224295 GCA_014673565.1 Sebastes schlegelii | reverse complement strand
TGTTGACTGATGACTGATGACTGAGTCATGATGACTGTTGACTGATGACTGATGACTGATGACTGTTGACTGTTGACTGATGACTGTTGACTGTTGACTGATGACTGTTGACTGATGACTGATGACTGATGACTGTTGACTGATGACTGATGACTGATGACTGTTGACTAATGACTGATGACTGTTGACTGATGACTGATGACTGTTGACTGTTTACTGATGACTGATGACTGATGACTGTTGACTGTTGACTGTTGACTGTTTACTGATGACTGATGACTGATGACTGATGACTGTTGACTGAGTCATGATGACTGTTGACTGATGACTGATGACTGATGACTGATGACTGAGTCATGATGACTGTTGACTGATGACTGATGACTGATGACTGTTGACTGTTTACTGATGACTGTTGACTGATGACTGATGACTGTTGACTGATGACTGATGACTGATGACTGAGTCATGATGACTGATGACTGTTTACTGATGACTGTTGACTGTTGACTGATGACTGATGACTGATGACTGATGACTGTTGACTGATGACTGATGACTATTGACTGATGACTGTTGACTGATAACTGATGACTGATGACTGATGACTGTTGACTGATGACTGATGACTGTTGACTGATGACTGATGACTATTGACTGATGACTGATGACTGATGATTGTTGACTGTTGACTGTTGACTGATGACTGATGACTGATGACTGTTGACTGATGACTGATGACTGTTGACTGATGACTGATGACTGTTGACTGTTGACTGATGGGTTTGCTTGTTTTATCACCTCCAGTTTGAGAGCTGACCTCAATAACTCTCAGATCAATACCTTTTTATTTGTATTTTCATCTTATTCCCCAAGTGATTCATTCTTAATTTAGAGTGAATGCTAGGGCCGTCGCGATATCCTGGTATTGATGATAACCGTGGTATTTAAAAAATGTAATATTGATATCATATTAACAATACACGTATGATAATGTTGCGTAAATAATCCACCACCTCCTAAATCACAATGTTTGTACAGTTCTGTCTGCAGACTGTCCTGAAAACAGAACCTCCTTCCTGCCTTCGCCCTCGGCGGAGGTAATAAATCAAGTGTTTCTCTCTCGTGCAATCGACCATCGTGTGTGCTTTACTCTGGAGATGTCCTGTTCTCTCATGCTGCTCACTCCACCTTAAAACAACTGGATGCAGTCTGCCGCTGTGCACTGCATCTCATCACAGGATATTAATGTCATATAAACTACACACCACCAGTTTTGCTCATGAATGTGTCCTGCTAAAGCTGCTGCCTCGGTGCATCATGTTCATGTTCATGTACCTTTTTGCTGCTTATTTACTTTCTGCTTTTTCTCTCCAGGTTTGCTGAGCTTCATTATTACGTCTGTATTTTACAGGTTTGATTGTGTATCTGCTTGTATTAGATGTATGGGAGGGGTAGGGGGAGGTTGGAGAGAATGGGATCCTTTGTGTTTATGTATTTAATATAGGCTTTTTTTGTTGATTGAAAAAAACACAAAAAAGACAGTTTAAAAGAATATCCGGTGAAATAAAAACATCTCACAAGTAATGCGTAGGATTTGACAGCTGGAAGGTCCTCATTACTGCATCTCCAAACTTTACATCCCATCCTATACTACTACTACTGCTGCCCGTCTCTTCCTCCTTCAAACATCAACCCACCATCCCTCTCTCTCTCTCTCCACCTTCCAGCTCTCTATATAATCTGATCACTTTGCTCCTGGACACCAAAAGGCTTTTCATTAAACTGGCCTCGGCGTTGCTTCCAGATATCCTCGGCTGCTTCCTAATGAAAAGAGACATTATGAATATGAAAAGGGTTTTTCATGGCTTCAACACAATCTGACTGTAATGATATCAGACAGTGTGCAGTTTGCTGTTTATGCAGGACGTTTTGCGAGTTCATATCTCTGCATGAATGGACACATCTTGGGTTTTAGATTTGGTCTTAATGCAGGCTTCCATGTCTGTCCACAGACTTTCAGCTGTAATTGTCCAGTAAGGAAGCTACTGTTTGTCTCTGGAGTATCCCCCTGCAGCCAAACACCTCCACTGTATTATTAGAAAGCTACAAAACCGTCTTTCTGACAAATATCTACCATAAATATAATAGTCACTGAAATACACAAGGTAATAATCTGCTCGCTGTTTAATGATCAATTCACACCATCAAACAGTAATTCTGTTTATGGCCGGTCATTGTTGTGTTAAACATCCTCCTGCTAGAGAAAAACCTCGGCACAGCAGCAGCAGATTAGTGACAGCACCATCGCTTAAAGAGGAAAAACACACACATACACCGGGTTGGATGGGTCCAGACTCTGCCCGGTGAGTCTGGGTCCACCGGGCAGAGTCTCCCGGGGAGGCGGGGGGGTTGGATGGGTCCAGACTCTGCCCGGTGAGTCTGGGTCCACTGGGCAGAGTCTCCCGGGGGGTTGGATGGGTCCAGACTCTGCTCACTGTTTATTCAAACAGACTCTGAACTTTTCCTTTTAACAGTTTTGTTCATTTTATCTTGCATGTGTGAGACGACTCAGCCCGTCTAACGTGTTATCAGTAAGAATGTGTGAACATCACCGCCAGCTCCTCTGTGGGCTTTCAGCGTTGAACGTGTGTGCAGCAACACAACCCACCAACAGCAGTTCTCTTGCAGGGAAACAGAAAGCTCACGGTATGTTCTGCCAGCTCTTAACTGTAGATGTTTAATGGATGTCTCAGCAAGATTTTCATTTTGATGGTTCACATAAATGACTTGCAAACTAAAGCTGAGCTCCACACACATCAGCTCTGAAGTGAGAAACACAGATGGCCAAGGGAGCTCCGACAGCAACACAGTAAGTTTGACTGATGGGAGTCCAACAAAGAAGCAAGCAGTCAACGTGAATAACGAGACAACCTGAACAAACACAAGACTTTCATCCAGCAGACCGCTGTGTGTGTCCCTGTGCAACCCTCACAGGAAGGCGTATAAATACCACGACATTCGGACATTCTGCATGCCATGAGGGAGCATTTTGGCATTTTCGCGTGCTATTAGTAAGTAAACGACTACGGAAAACACGTCACAAACATTAACAAAATACACTCGAGGTTCATCACGAGACAAACGTCACTAACGTAACTTACAAAACAAGAGAATGTTCTTGGACACGGGTCTCCTGGTTAAAAGTCCGGTGTTTGTTGGACCAATCCACCATGAGTGATCTTTCTCTCTATTTATTCTACGTCATTAACTCTCACCGAAACATTTGTACACAGATGTGTTCACATTGCAGTCAGTACAGGACACATAAGACGCAGAAATCAAGAATGGCGTTCTTATTGCACGCTAAACGCCTCATGCAATACTGTGGCATTTATACGCCTTTTTGTGTGAATCTGTCACGTTACAATCAGCAGTTTGTTCATGTCCCGTGTTCACAACTTCCAGCGTCATTTTCACTGTACAAACATAGTAGTTTTAAGTCCAACCATGTCGTTCTTTCCTAAATCTAACTTGGTTTGATGTCTAATCCTAAAGTGATGCCAAGGGGCGTGACAAAGCAGCGGTATGTGATGAGTTGCAATGACAACGTGTTGAGTAGTTAGGTCCAGGAGTGTGAGAGAAAAATAAATACATTTTAAACCACAGCCACGCCCAAGTTTTTGCAACTGGAATCCAAACACGCTCTTCCTCCTGCTCTGCTAGCTGCTGGTTCAATGTGATGGGCAGGTTGACACTGATTAGTGTCTTTAAGAACTCTAAATGGATCAAAACTAAATGGATATTTCCTCCTCGGCCCTCAGTGTCAGAACTGAACTTCAGGTGTGAACACCTGTAGAACTCAGTGGGAGGACGTCAGCAGAATCAGGAATCATTTGGCTTTGCTCCGGGCGATGTGTACTAAAGAAAAGAGGATGTTTCCCTTCACCCTGTAGGCTTCTCATCGGGGGGGATTTTTGACTGGTATCATGACAAAATGCTGTAGAATCCCCCAAAATAAGAAGACAAGAAGACTCAGTGCTGCTTCCTGACAGATTAAAGTACAAGCGTGACAGAATATTAACAAGAGCAAATGTCAACAAAACCATTTTTAAGCAAACATTACTATTATGGTAACGTCAGCGCTGAAACTCTTCACATTCTCCCCAAAGAAAAATACCATCAAAGAATCTACGCAATCCCTCAGTGTCTTGTTATATATGAATACTCAACTTCAAAATAACATCAGGAATTTTTTCAGGACAAAAAAAGAAGCGTGAAACAAGAAAAACAGCGAAGGACTCGAGATCAGAATCTCAGAAGAACTGTCGCCAAGGCAACTATAAAACAGCGACGGCAGCTATGTGAGATAAAGGTTGTGATCTGCTGCTGGAAACAGTCGGTTATAGATCTGTATGTACACGTGTCACTACACAAGTCCCAGTGTGTGACAGTTATGTGAAGTTTGAAGGTCCTTGCAGATGCTTGAGCTGTTTTCTCAAATGGAATGTGATTAGTCAGTTCTGTCTTTATTCTCTGTATGCTCTTGAAAATTTTATTTTTTTGTGTTTTGAATATGCGTGCCAATGTGAGCCCTAAATAGGGCTTTGGGCTCGTACCGGCCCGTCAATCAGAGAGCCAATTAGAGTCATTATCAGTCCGGCTCCAGCTGCGGCTCCCGGTCTAAAAACCCACTCAGACAAACAAATGAATGCACTTTCACTTTAACGATTCCTGCAGGCTTCAACACCTCGTCCTGTTTGCACAGATGACAGGAGATATTCATGTGTTTTAGCTCTTTCCCATCCAGTCTCCTGATTCATGGATGAATGAATGAATGAATGAATGAATAAATGAATGAATGAACGAATGAATGAATAAATGAATGAATGAATGAATGAATGAATGAATGAGTGAATGAATGAATGAATGAATGAATGAATGAGTGAGTGAATGAATGAGTGAATGAATGAATGAATGAATGAATGAATGAATGAATGAATGAGTGAATGAATGAATGAATGAATGAATGAATGAATGAATGAATGAGTGAATGAATGACTTTAAGACTCATTTACTCGTCTGTGAAATGCTATACCGTTTACAGAGAAACAGCTTCAGTCAGAGCTCCAGTCAGGCAGTCAGTGGCTTGGATTCAGGTAATGAAAGGGTGAAACGCAGCAGCAGCATCACATCGTTTCATGCGTTTGATACCCAGAGCACATAGTGGACACACACTTAAAAAGGTAGTCAGTCCGTCTGGGTTCTGGGAGAAACGTGTCTTTTTACAGAATAAATGCATGCAATAATAATAATAAAGAGTAATGCACATATTGAGCTTTGCATTTAGGTCATGTTTTGAACTCACGGACAGTTTTTTAAAAAGTATAAAAAGAAATCGATGGAGCAGAACCAGACATGTTGTCTTTTTTATTCCACACATTCTCCTTTCTTTTCAAAGCCTGGCTCCGACTACCCACAATGCACCTCGACCAGTTTGGTCAGAGATTCAGGTTAGTTATTAGCAGTTGTTATGGTACGTATCCACGGCATATTTGGACGTGAGGGGGGACACCTTATTGGACAAACGCTTTCCTTCGTGGGCTGTCTGCTCGCAGATTCCAAACCGTCCAGCATGGCGGCTCATTCTCGTATATTATGTTAATAGTTCAAAGAAATGTGTTTACTGAATAGTAATATACGAGGGAGTCGCTGAATCTGTCTTCATTTTAGATCGATGCCGGTTTCTTAACGAGTCGCGCTGGACGCCCCTGATTTGCATAAATTAGCCTAGACCTGAACTTTATGCAAATGAGGAGCAGTCAACGTGATGGTCCGTCCCTCGCAACGCATCGCTGCGCAACCAGAATGCATTGCACAGCTGTCATGAAATGACGGATCCTGTGGACACGTACCATAAGTTTTAAATTACAGGACTTTGGGCCAGGACTTGGGTCAGGGTCTACCAAGTCCAGCAAAGGAGAGGATTTGTAAGCAGCCTGCGAGACTCAAGTCTTATAAAGAAAAAGAAAAAGTTGACCAAGTGGCGCTGTCCTCTGTCGGTTAAACTACAGCATCACACTCTCGACGCACTTTCTCAGAACGTTCCCTGTTGCTGTGGATGGGTTTACGTTGTAGTTAATGGAACACCGGTGCATTTCATAGCAACGCTAAGGGCTGCCTAGTGCCGTGACCTAGTCGCGGTATACGATGCCCTGGGATGAGAAGGGGCTGAATTACGAGGGATAATGAGCTGATCACAAGGACGCAACCTTTGCAGCCCTCATTCTCTGGTGTCACAGAGGACAGGATGAGGCAACATAGGCAGAAAACAAGTTCATCTGTGCATGAGTACGACTGTATGATTTAGGTTAAGAACAAACACTGATTGCAGTTTGTGACGGGATGCAAATTCTGTCTGAAAGTCACATGCGCTACGTATCCATCCTCCATATCACCTCCACCTGCACAACCTTCAAGTTCTGCCGCGCTACATAAAGGAGACAGTATTTCTTGCATTGGATGTGATTCCTCGTTTTATCGAAGCTTTGATAGTTTTGATAGCTACTTTTAGAAGTCTGCAACTCGGCCCACGCCCAACGGGACACAATTGACGGGCGCATTTCGGGCTCGGAGACGACTCAGTTATAACAGAAAACCTGAATTACAATGACTTTGGGCAAAGTTTAAAGAGGACATTTACCAGATAGAAGAAACTATTTATCTTCATTATGTGAGGTGAAAGAAAAAATGTTTTTGGATCTAATCTAGGGACTAAAAGTCAGGATTTTTTACCATTCTTCTCTCTCTTTTGAGTCCCCCCAATTTATGGAAGTGCAGCAATAATATGAATGCAATAATAAATTGATGGAGTGCTCTCTCAGAGGTAAAAAGGATTGAATTGAATCTTATCTTCATCTTGGTCTTTAATAAGGTCAATAAAATAAAATATGAAGACAAATAACAAATCCCAAATCTCAGCATGTCTTCTTCTCTGGTGTTCCTCGAGGTCTTGGTGTCTTAATGTGGTATTCTGGAAGGATTATTGATCATTTTGATCAATTCTCCAGTTGGTAAAAAATGGTTAAATTTAGCACCAAATCTGTGGAACAAATGATATCAACCCAGAAACTGATGCATCTTATGAGACAAAAGTGAGCATGTGAATGACCATCATACCTCATCATAACGGTCTAAGCACTTTTTATTGAACAAATGAATCGATGATTACTGTTGATCTGCTCTCTCCCCCTAAAGATGCCCCGTCCCCCTAAAGAGACAAAAAGAGGGTTTCACAGGGTTAAATATCTACAGTTAAGAGCCGGCAGAACGTACCGTGAGCTTTCTGTTGGTGAGTTGAGTTTCAACGATGGAAGCCCACAGAGGAGCTGATAACTCGAGGTTGGTTAGTGATGTTCACACATTGTTACTGAGAACACGTTAGACAGGCTGAGCTGTCTTACCAGATAAAATGAACAAAAGTCTTAAAAGGAAAAGTTCAGAGTGTGTTTGACAAACAGCGAGCGGAGGCTGTGATCTCCACGAACTCCTGTCAACGGTTCTGAACTTCTCTTGTCTCGTGTTGTTGTCAGACTAAAGAGGGCCAACAGCTCGGAGCTATTTCTAACTGCGTCAGCTTTAAGTGGGACTTCAGGAGGGAGATGAGGAAATGGAAACTAAATACAAGTCATAAAACTAAAACAAAAGAGGAGGATTGTATATATATATAAACTGGAAAAACAAAGTTCAGAAACTTGTGTTTGGTGGATTATTTCTCTTGTTCCAATGCTAATGGTCATTGTATTTTATATCGTTGGAAAACCTGTTTATTTACCTTCGCAATGATGTCCAACTTGTAAGGATCATGCATTTGTGGGATGAGCAGCACAGCTGAGTATGTGAGGAGCGCCGGTGCCGATGGTAAACAGTGTATTCTCCTGTTGGTATTGACTCTTGTTTTGAGTTGTTTGGTGGATTGGATGATTGAACTCTATCAGTAACAAGGAACAAACAAGACATATTGGCTATTTTACACTTTATTCATTTAATACACTGTCAGGAGCCTCAGTAGCGGTGGAAGATCCATATGCAGCCACAACAGCCTGGCACCTCCTCCTCATGCTGGTCACCAACCTGGTCACACGTTGCTGTGGGATGGCGTTCCATTCCTCAACCAGGATTGGTTGCAGGTCAGCCAGCGTGGTTGTGTTGGTCACTCTAACACGTACAGCACGCCCAAGCTGATCCTACATGTTGAGTTGGGTTGAGGTGTGGACTCTTGGAGGCCGGTCCATTCTCTCTCCTCCCACATTGTGGAGGTAGTCTGTGATAACCCTGGCTCTGTGGGGGGGGGCGTTGTTTCTTGGAGGATGAAGTTAGGTCCCAGATTGTGGAGATATGGGATCGCCACTGGCTGCAGAATCTCATCCTGATATCTCCCTGCATTGAGATGGCCTTCAATGATGACAAACCTTGTTTTACCAGTGAGGGAGATGCCCCCCATCCATTGTCCATTGTCTGTGTTGGAGACACCAGTGCCAACGGGCCTGACGGTGAAGGGCAGTCATTGCAGGCTTCCTGGTGGCCTTATGAGAATACACTGTTTACCATCGGCAGAGCATTTTGGCAAATCTTTCTTGGGCGCTCCCCACATCATCAGCTGTGCTGCTCATCCCACAAATACATGATCCAACAAGAGTGACATCATTGTGAAGGTCAATAAACAGGCTTTCAACATGTAGAATACAATGACCATTAGCATTGGACCAACAGAAAAATAATCCACCAAACACAAGTTTAACTACTTAGTTTTTCCAGTATATATCTATAATGTCATTAATAACATGATGTTGGTCACATCCCTTACACAAAAAAGTATACTTCAATTTATAAACTTAAGTATTGTTCAAGTATAATCCCAAATATACTTTATGTTATAAGTAAACTAATATCAGTGTACTAGTACTTATAAGCTTATTGCTTTAATACTTCTTGGGACTAAATAAATCCACTTTTTAGTTTATAAAAGTACACTTTTAAGTATATTTTAATTGTTAGAATAGTAAACTTTAAGTACACAACTAGTTTCCATATAAGTCTTATTTTGTACTGCAACTATACTATAAGTACACAGATAGTTTACTAGTCTTATACTTGCAGGTGAACTACTTTAATACTTCCTGGGACTAAATAAATCCACTTTATAGTTTATGAAAGTACACTTTTAAGTATAATCTCAGTAAACTACTAGTTTAACAGATTTTAGTATACTTGTAAGTTTTCTTTAAGAGAACTTAAAGTACTTAGCCAAATATACTTTTCTGTTAACTTTTCAGTGTAAGCCAAATATACTTAAGTTTATTTTTGATAATTATATCTCTGATAAGTATATAAAAAGTAAACTGAAAGCATACTCTCTTTAAGTTTAAAAGAAGTATACTAACAGCTTACTTGAATAAACTTCTTTCTTATCAGGGATACGTTTACAACAGCCACCAGCGTCGTAGGACTGAAAACCCTGAAGGGTTAACCCTGAGGTTAGCACATCCTGCTGCGTAGTGCCGTCCTCATGCTTTACCTGATAACACTTTCACTAGTCCTGTTATCTCCTCTACTACAGAGCCATTACCGGCTCTAAGCCGTCGTCTCTATCTGCCGGCTTACAGCACAGAAACATTTTCAAATTCAACTGTAAAAACAGCATCTTCTCCGACAGATAACAGCTCGCTGCTGTGGTTCACTTATCTCCACCGACACGGCCAAACAGCTGGCTGTTAAACACAGACAGGAACTGTGTCCTGCACACAGGAGAGGACAAGAGAGCAGTCTGACATCACGCCACACACCCTGCCGCCAAGCACGCCAAACACCCTGCCGCCAAGCACATCAAACACCCTGCCGCCAAGCACGCCACACACCCTGCCGCCAAGCACGCCACACACCCTGCCGCCAAGCACATCAAACACCCTGCCGCCAAGCACGCCACACACCCTGCCGCCAAGCACATCAAACACCCTGCCGCCAAGCACGCCACACACCCTGCCGCCAAGCACGCCTCACACCCTGCACGCCACACACCCTGCCGCCAAGCACGCCTCACACCCTGCACGCCTCACACCCTGCCGCCAAGCACGCCTCACACCCTGCCGCCAAGCACGCCTCACACCCTGCACGCCTCACACTCTGCCGCCAAGCACGCCTCACACCCTGCCGCCAAGCACGCCTCACACCCTGCACGCCACACACCCTGCCGCCAAGCACGCCTCACACCCTGCACGCCTCACACCCTGCCGCCAAGCACGCCTCACACCCTGCCGCCAAGCACGCCTCACACCCTGCCGCCAAGCACGCCTCACACCCTGCCGCCAAGCACGCCTCACACCCTGCCGCCAAGCACGCCTCACACCCTGCACGCCACACACCCTGCCGCCAAGCACGCCTCACACCCTGCACGCCTCACACCCTGCACGCCACACACCCTGCCGCCAAGCACGCCTCACACCCTGCACGCCTCACACCCTGCCGCCAAGCACGCTTCACACCCTACCGCCAAGCACGCCTCACACCCTGCACGCCTCACACCCTGCACGCCTCACACCCTGCCGCTAAGCACGCCTCACACCCTGCCGCCAAGCACGCCTCACACCCTGCACGCCTCACACCCTGCCGCCAAGCACGCCTCACACCCTGCCGCCAAGCACGTCTCACACCCTGCCGCTGACCTTTGACCTGCAGCTTGGAAGATGACCTTTGACCTGCAGTTTACAGGATGACCTTTGACCTGCAGCTTTCAGGATGACCTTTGACCTGCAGCTTAGAGGATGACCTCTGACCTGCAGCTTGGAGTATGACCTTTGACCTGCAGCTTGGAGGATGACCTTTGACCTGCAGCTTGGAGTATGACCTTTGACCTGCAGCTTGGAGGATGACCTTTGACCTGCAGCTTGGAGGATGACCTTTGACCTGCAGCTTGGAGGATGACCTTTGACCTGCAGCTTCTGCTTTGTCAGACGTCATATTCACATTTTAACAATAACCTTCTTTTTTTTACTTTTAGCACAAAATGAATTATTTATCAAAATAAATAAGTCAACTGGTGAAGCTGATCAACATCTTCAACTTCTCTGATCATCGTTGATGTTTCCCGCTGCTGCTGAGGGTTAAGGCGTATTTGCGGTAGATGCATTACATTGCTCTTTAACACCAGTATCAGCCCGTATCCCGGAGCACTGCAGGTCACCACACTTTAAAGTTTACCGGCTCTCTTATCGCCACGGCAGCAGAGACTCCGGCTCGTCTCCTCCCTGGTTGGATGCAGCTACTTTGCCCACTGAGTCACCACATAAGCCTCAGTTCAACCCCATTAGTGCTGCCTGTTGCCTCCTGCTTTCATCTCCTCCACATCGTCTGACTCTCCCGGTGCCATTTACTCCCCCTTCTCTCTTTGCATCAGCCCGGCTTCCAGATGAAGGAAGATGGAGAGCAGATGACAAGAAAGCAGCGGTGACACGGTCTGAGTGGCCAAATGGGAATGCCTCGGCATCCATCTGTCCGTCTGTCTCTCAGTTCAAACCTCCGCCTCATCTCTCATATGAGTCACTGACGTGTCAAGAGCAACCGCACCTCTCCTCCTCCTCATCATCACCTTCCTCGCTCACTTTGTGTGTCTCACTCAAACACAACTTCTACCGTGTTAAAGAAAAGAAAAGAATTGTTTGAATAAATAACACCTGTGTACCACTTTACCTTGAGAGCCTGAGTGTGTGTGTGTGTGTGTGTGTGTGTGCGTGTGTGTGTGTGCATGTGTGCATGTGTGCGGGTGTGCGTGTGTGTGTTTGTGAGTGGCTGGAGACGATTTTATGCTTGACATTTTACTTTGTCCTCCAGGGGCTCTGATCACCTCCATGACAGAAACACATACACATCATTTATTCTGCTGATTAAAGGTCTGTTTACTAAAAAGGAGAAAGGAGGTGCACGTCAATGTTTTTTTTTGGTCCCGGTCCCGTTCACATCTTTTGGGCAGTGACAGGCATCTTGCTGTTGCTAGGCAACCACATAATGAGCTGACAAGCAGTGGCGGGTCTGCTTCAGCGACGAAGGAAGAGCGGTTGTCGTGTAGACTGTTTGTAGAGGTCTTCATCAGCAGATCGAGGAGGCCCGGTTGTCGTGTAGACTGTTTTATAGATGGAGGAGGAGGAGGAGGAGGAGGAGGACGAAGAGGAGGAGGAGGAGGATTAGGAGGAGGAAGTGGAGGTGGATGAGGAGGAGGAGGAGGACGACGAAGTGGAGGAGGGGGAGGAGGAGGTAGCACATTCCAGGTGCAGTTAATTGAGTCAATAAACAGACGCCAATATTCAGTACATTTTGTCTTCAGTCATTTTGTCCTTGGACTGTGTTCCTTTACATAAATGCATCGTCCTGCTGCCACTTGAGTAAATTATAGACATGACATCTGAATACTTGGTGAAAAAATCCAATTAGCCTCTTGAGAACATCTAATTATATTCTTTGCATTTGGCACTAATTAAGACCGCATGTCTGCTAATGATCTTATTAACAGCAACGCAGCTTTGAGACGCTTCTATAGAAATGTTTCTTAACATTCAGCGAACATCTTTGGAATATATATGAGCTTCACATGAACTCGATCTGAGACTCTCCCTGTCACCTTGTTCTTCAGTCTGATTCGTGTTCTGTAATTCGGTCTAATTATGATCCTGCGTAGTTGTTAGTCCTGATAGTATTTCTCTTTCTCTCTCCCCCTCACATACACAACACATCTTGTGTAGTGCCAGTAACTGATGTCTACAATAATATCACTACAACCCCTCTGATTACAACGAATTAACTCCCTCTCAGAGGCCAGACAATGTGTACATGTATAGTTTTGTGCATGTGTTGCATTGAGTACATGGAAGTGTTCACCAGACAAAATGCATTATCTAATTGCCAGTGCCAGTGTAACCCTGCTGGCCAGAGTGACGCGTCAACCACAGAACACGACATCGTGATGAGTAAAGCCACTCACATGTGTCGTCCTAGTAATTCCCTTTATTCAGGTTGTAAGGGATTTACAAATGGAACAGGTTTGGTTATTAGCTAATTTAATAAATAATATTCATAGAATTATTATTATTAAGAAGAATTTTTAATCAACATTAATAATGAACGGGGCACCACCTTGGAATCAGGGACCAATAACCAAAACGTTAATCCAGTCTCATAAGGGGATTGTTCACGCCAAATGCCAGTATTTAAACACTACTTTACACTTAGGAGATGAACGGTGAAGGGTGAATCCGGGCACTAACTCTCATAACCAGCTGTTACTACAATATGAATGCACAATAAACACAGACAACTGCTATTTAATATAAGACCATTTATTTAAATATAGTGATCTTAATCAACAATAAACACTCTAACAACATCAATCTAAATCAACAGTTATTACAGCAGTAATTACTAATTAACACTTTTAATAAACAAATGGATGTCCTAACAATGCAGCTCTAAGCCCTAAACTAGAATTAAACAAAACACAAAAGCAAAAGAAAATGTGTGCGCGGGAGAGAGAAAGAGGTGTGTGTGTAAGAGGGAGAGGTGTGTGTGAATGCAAATATGTATGTGTTTAGGTGTGAAGGAGGAGTGTCTATGTGTGTGTGTGTGTGTGGGAGGAGCAAAGGACGCCCTAAGTGGACGTCACCACGCAAGTGGTTACGTCACGTAAGAGGGGGGGGTTTGCTCGAACGTTACAGATCACGCCCAAACGGGGGTGTGACTCCCACGTGACCTGTAAGGTAATGGGTGTGAGCCTATGTGAGGAGGCGTGTCTATGTGTGTGTGCGGTGTGGGAGGAGCAAAGGACGCCCGCGGTAGACGTCATCACGTAAGTGGTAACGTCACACGAGGGAGGGGTTGCTCGAACGTTACAGATCACGCCCAAACGGATGTGAAAGTCCCGCGTGATCAGTAAGGTGGGAACGTGAGGAGGCGTATCTACGTGTGTGCGTGTGTGGGAGGAGCAAGGGAAACCCCGAGGCGGCGTCACCACGCAAGTGGTTACGTCACGAGGGAGGAGTTGCTCTGGTGGCGGAGGCGCCACGGAAATTACCGACTGCGTACGAACGGGACGGGGATCCCGCGTGTCGGCAAAGTGTTTGTTTGTGTGTGGTAGAAGTGGAGGGAAAGAAAGGCGAGGAGCGCCTTAAAACAGTATCACAGTCAAACAGTAAACACCACAGCAGCAGGAATCCTAACTGCCGCGCGAGAGATGTACTAGCTGGGTTATTATCACTCAGATGCTCGGCAGGCAAACTCATGTTAGCCAGCCGTGCACTGGTCTTTTAATAATAAACTACAGCTACAGATCTTCACGTTTAGCAGGAGCTAACACAAGGAGCACACAGTAATCAGACAGTCAGCAACAGTAAACAAAACAACATAAACAAGCAAAGCAAAGCAAAGCAAGTTAAATAAACAAAGCAAACAGACGGACTCGGCGGTCCGTACGCTCAGTATAAATCAACAATAGCTATTAACTTATTGGAGTATACAATCTCACTAGTCTCTGCCCAGACACAAGCCTCTTACTTGAATCGCTTCTTCGGAGCGATAGTGGAGTATATCGTCGTTAATTGGTCCGGCGGCGTCGCGCTGGCTCGGACAATAACGGGCCGTTATGGAGCTCGTCAGCTGATGAACGGCAGGGCTGGCTCTCCGTGGCAGCGGAGGGGAAAACAGCCAGAAATGCAGGAAAAGGCGGTGTGCTCGTTTCCTTTGATGAAGAACGGTTGTCCTCGGCTTCCTTGGTGAAGCCAGGCTGTATTCTTCCTTCTGCAGGGATGTGGATCAAAGTCTGATGGACAACAACAATTTCTTAAACTCGTCCAGCGAGGTCAGAAAATGTGGCTTGGTCTTAGGTGAACGCCGCAGCGTTGGGTACCTCCTGGAGCAACGTGAGTCGCAGTGGAAAAGGGACGAGCTTCAGGTGAGCGTGCCTATATCTCCTGTGAGAATAGTGGGCGTTTCCCCAGAAAGACCCCACGTCTCCTATTAGCCTCATCCAATGGGGCTGCTCCCGTTTGGATTCAACTGAGATCTCGCATGAAGACGCGAGATTTCATGAGCTGGCGGTTTAGTTTTTGTTCTGTTATCAGGCTTTAAATCACCCATGTAGGCCGGTATCTTAGGCTTACTCCTAAGCTCTGCTCTAGGCCGCTCTTTGTCTCGTGAGGTCCCTACAAAGTCAACCAGAAGGTTCCCTGCACAGCTGCTGAAATGAATTGTGTTACGACATATGAGATGTTTTTGTCCCGGTGCTATTGGAAAGTAAAGCAACTGCTCGGGCTTGGGGAAATCAGTTTGGGTAAATAACAAGGGAGAACCAAAGTTTCCAAAGATGTTGGACTGGATTGTGAAGAAATGTGTAAAATATAATTCACAAGAAACAGCCAGTATATGTCTGTTTGATGGAATGATGCAAGTAAAACAAATATGACATCTTTGTTTATGTGTGTGTGTGTGTGTGCCTGCGGCGCAGCGGAGAAATGTTGGTGTGTGTGGCCTGAGGTGATGTGTGTGCGCTGCCCACAGTCAGTGACGGCTACTCCGTCACAGACAATATAAATAAAATGGACTTGATTTCACTCAAGATTGAATTAACTAATAACAACATACAGTATGTTATACAGATGTACATGTGAATAATCAATGTCATCAATTATTTTATTTGTCATTTGTATTGCTGAGATCTGGCGACAAGTAAAGAAGAGTTTGGTTGTGACGTAACGTAACGTAAAGTAACGTAAAGCAACGTAAATCAAGCATCCAGCAGCATCAGTGAGCCGCAGCCTGTAAAGTCCCGCTGCAGACGACGTGCTCGGCTCAGTCCGTAGAACCGTGAAGTCCTGATGCTCCGCCCCCGCTGTTGCAGAGTGCGACCACATGTTTAAACAAAGTTTTATTAATTCTCAATGTGTCACGTCTCACCAGATTGTACCAGCTTTCACACTTCATGCTCTTGCGTTCCCATCTATACGCCCACCAAGTGCGAAGTAGAATGGATGAACGGTTCTTGAGATATGTGAGTCCTTGCTTTATGGTTAGAGAGCTACAAAACATTCATTGTCAAAGTATTGTATTTTTTCTACAATATCCACTTGTGGCAACTAAAGCATGATTCCCTCCGCGGAGGAGGAGGTGTAGTTTGGTTCGGTTTGTTTGTTTCTTACTACTACTGTCACCATTTTCATGAAACTCTGTGGGAGATTATAGCATGGGCTAAGGAAGAAGCCACGACATGCAGTGGCCTCGGTGGAGGTCTGCGCTGTCCTTCTGGTTCACATTTCAATGGTTCTGTTTTGGCATTTTAAAGTACATGGTCATGGTCAGAGAATCGGAGATTTTGAGAATAAAGTCATAATATTAACAGAATAAAGTTGTAATAAAGTCATACTATTTCAAGAAAAAAAAGTCGTAATATTCCTAGAATAAAGTCGTAACTTTACGAGTATGAAAGTGATTTCCTCCTCCTCTAAAGAGTCAGTTTCCCATCCGGTCCGTGTGGTTCTTTCTTCAGAGTAAACTCAGTTTCTTTAATAACAATCTGTTCCAGGTCCTGATCCTGATGATAATGTGGTGCTGATGAGCCAGAAGATGAAGTATTGGGTTATTAGTGAAACCGAAACTAAAGTAGAGCTTCACAAGATGCTCCACGTTCCTCATTTTCACTCTATTTCCCCTCTAAAATAACACGTACAATTACTACTTTATAATATTACCCCTTTATTCTCGTAATATTACCACTCTATTCTCGAAATCTCAGATTTATTCATTTCCCCTGAACGTGGCCCTGATACTCCGTCGTACAATTGTGTTTCCTCCAGATGATAATAGGGAAAAGTATTTTGTATTATATAAACATTATTTCTAGTAGACATGGTTGAACAACAGTATAGTTCCAGCATGAATTAATTATTTGATAAATGAATGTAACAGCTTGTTGTAATGGGGAGTTTACATTTAACATTGAACCCAAACGCAGAGTTACAGACAGGTAGTTTTTAAATAAAAGCGAGCTTTAATAAATCAAGCTGAAATAATCCGAACAACAGAAAAAACACCAGGCATCAAGAAAAAACAAAAATGCAGGGAGGGGAACAACGTACAAAAGAACAAATAGAAACAAACAACCAAAAACCAAACAGAGGACAAAACCAAAAATCACAAACCAGGGAAACACCAGGATCAGAGCAGGAGGAAACAAGGAACACGGAGGACAAGGTAGACGGGGCTGGAGAGACAAACGAACCGACAAGGACAGAGGGGAAACACACAGGCTTAAATACAAGACATGATTACACACAGGTGAAACAAATCAGGGCGGGGCAGACAATCAACAAAAGGCGGGAAAACAAACAAAGGAGGGAAGTAAAACCAGACAAGACACAGGAGGAGTGAATTACCAAAATAAAACAGGAAACACCGGAATAATCTAAAAATACACCAAATCCAAAATCACAAAAGTAAATAATAAGAGGCTGGCACAGCCAGAACATGACAGAGCTAAATGTAGGTTGTTAATCTGTGTCTGGCAGATCAATGCTCTGAGCTAAAGGTGGAGAAATTTATATTCTTCTTTAAGACATTTTCCTTTAAGAAACAAATCAACGTTATCAGACCAATCCTCATATATCATCCCAGAGATGATCCCAGAGCTGACCTCCATCCTTTTTCTGCTGTTCTTTTTCTATCTTCTGCTCGGCTGTATGTCGTCTAAATCCACGTCTCTCTTCAGTGACGTCATCCATCGACTCGTACCCTCAGTGTTCTGTGTTCTTTCTCTGCTAACAGCTGTGATACACGACGGTGTGAAAGAGGGAAGGTCTATTGATCTGCTCCTGATTTATTTCTACACTGACCTCGTTGTGTTAACCAGTTTTGTCGCAAAAATAATTCCTCTGATAAAATGTCCTTTCATTAAAGAGAAGCACTCCATATATATTTATTTATTATTATTATATAAATCATTCCCAGAAATGATCTAATAATAAATAAATGAATAAAATCATCAGCATGTTTCTCCCTCCCTGTTATGTCTGTTGCTTTTCTTAAAAACACATTTAGTGAGCTGGCAGTGCCGTCTGCTTTGCAAACAACTTACACCTACTCACATGAAATGATTGACAGCATAACATGAATAATATATGGTGTTTTATGTGATATGTTGGCAGCATCAATCTTTGGCTTCAAACCGTAAAGCCAGATCCTCAGAGATAGAAAAAAAAACTTATTTCCAACACGTTGTCAACGTTACAGTGAGAAAATGTAAAAGTATTGAGGTTGAGCTGCCTCCTCTCTGACAGAACCGTCAGGAATGAAACAACATTCCTATGATGAAGGTGCTTCAACTCACCCTCTTGACATTTAAACACTTTAATCACTGTTTCCCATTGAGCTGTAAAAACAAGATATTATTCTTTTATATTCCATTTGCTCAGTAAATGTTTTAGTCAATACTCAATTTCTGCAGAAGATCTGAGGTCAGTTTACTTTTATATTTCAGCAGTGAGGTGACTCCTCTTCAGAGTAAAGGCCTTTACACAATGGGGGCATTATTTTGTGTGAATAATTCAGATTTTTTTTATTTTAATTATTTTTTTTGGGGAACTTTTGGGACTTTTCTGATTTTTAATAAATAACATTTATAATAAAGACATTAACCAATCACGTTGTGCTGAACGGACATATCATTGAGTACGTACACTAAATACGGTGTACATCAACATAGAGACAGCACAAACGTACCAGATCCAGTTCCTCCATTCTTAGGGGCCGTACACACGCCACGTTTTTTGCAGTCGCGGCGCGCAAACGTTCCTAAAGCGCTTATTTTTCGGGCCATGACGGCTGCGCCCCGAAATAAAAATATAGTTCAACTTTTGGAACACTGCAATGCAACCAACACAATCACAGCCCAAATATATTTTTCTTTCTTCTTTAAATATCGGTCTACGGTAAATATATGGAGGAGAAGTTAATCACTGTAGTGCGGGGCTACCCAGAGCTTTACGATCTGTCCCACAGACTATTCTACTGACTCCACCCTCTCTGTCCGAGGACGTCTCAACACCCGGTTGAACGGTCGGACAGACCGACACAGAGAAATGGAGCAGTAAAGCTACTGTGAGGGATTTATCTTTGTTTTGTCAGAGAGGCTTATCTGACTGCTAAACTAACGTAGCTTCATCATCATCATCGTCATCGCAGCACGCAGGTTTTGGTTGCTTAGTAACGGCAGGAACGCAATCTCCCAAGCACACTGGAAAGAAAAGAACTGGCGTTTTTAGACACGGCATGTGTACGGCCCCTTCCCTTTCACAATAAAAGCCCTAGACATATACACTGTGCAATAGTTTACCAGCGGCGAGTTCACTCAGAGCATTTTGCTAAAGTAGCTTACAGTAGTTTATACAACCGTTTAGCTCAGACAGACGGCCTGACGCTGCTGTGGGTCGATGGGATCCTGGTAGTTGGTCCTCTGACTGCGTGAATCCATTTGAATCTTTTACTGAACGAGAGTTCCCATCGCTGCCGGTATGAAATGTTTTGATGCAAAATATCTGCAGGCGAGTATTTCACATTTTCATGTCGTTAATTTGTCTCGAAACCCCCCACCCCGCCCGGGGACCGCCGGTACAACAACCTTTTATTTTGATGTTAATACTATGTACCAGAATTAGCAAATATGAAGGATATTACTACTGACATTCATGTAATATTACGTCACAACGGCTGCTGTATCAGCCGTGTGTTTACTGTTTATTTGCATATGGAGCGGTGAAGTGAGACCGGATCACAAGTGGCCACTGAAGACGCATTCTAATGCCAAGCGTGAACAGACGTACTTAAAGCTGTCCACTTGTGATCGGATCACTGAGGACGCATGTTAATACCAGGTGTGAACAGGGCCTGTGAGTGGAAGGAGAGAAAGCTGAAGGATCTGCATTGATAAAAGCTGTCAAGACATCGATGATGAACCTGTAAAATAGTTTAAACGACTATTTCAATCAGTTGTTAGAAGCTGCTGTAGAAGTAATCCCTTTTTAACTATATAAAAATGTGATAAACAATGAGATTTCCAGACTCAACACTGCTTCACATTACAATAAAAGCATCAAGAATGTTCTACTAGGAGGCTTTTATTACTTCCAGCTCAGCTCCTTCAAACCTGATGATTAATTAAACAAATATATTACTATTGAATAGGTATTCACTCAGGACTGTATAGGTGTTGGTTGATATATCACTGTTGAATAGGTATTCACTCAGGACTGTATAGGTGTTGGTTGAAGGGTGATGAAGTAGCCTTGGTGTGTCGGTGAGAACTCTCTGATACGGTTGATTCCTCTTTATTGAATTATCTTTACACAACAGCACCGTATTCTCATCACAGGCCTAAACGTCTCCCGTTGAATGATATGTGAACCTGAATGTGTGGTCTACAACAAGAAGAACATACAAAAGTGACACAATATAATGAGTATCAAGCAACCAGTTATATTTAACTTAAATGGCTTATTATTAGCAATAGGAATCAATTTCCCATGATCTGGTTACTTAGCATCCTCTGAGCCATGAAGTATGGCGGCGGGGTTAGGGTTACAGCCTTTAACTCCCACCGGCGCTCCGGCTTCTGGGCGGTTCTCTCCTTTTGCCCTCGGTTCACTATCCTGACATCATGTTTCCAGCTGCAGCCAATCAGAGAAGTCTACGAGGTTATACACCATTCCTTGGTGGCGGCACATGTATCACCGAAACTCAGACCTCATCTCAGCACGCAGCTTAATAAGGAGCCATGACACACTGGAACGGCATCTCGATTCTACCTCTCTACCTCTCTCTTGGCTGAGGGTCTTCAGCAGACCAACGAATCTGCAGAGCAAACCTTTCACAGGCCTCCGTATCTCCACGTCTGATGTCAGGTGCATCCATGACGCTGGGGATTCTCTTGATGGCTAACTGGTGGGGCTGACCGAATTTCTCCGTCAGAGCCGCCATGGTGTCAGTGTAGGGGGTCTGGGAGTTAAGGTACTAAATAGCATGTTGGTGTAGAATTTAAAAAAAGAGCTGACAGGAAGTAAACATGGAAGCAAGCTGTTGCCTAGCAACACATTTCTGTTGAGACAGTCTGTTGCCATCGTCTCATTACGTGGTCACAATCATCATCGGGCTGCCTGTGGAGCATGTTTTCAATGAAAGCGTCATGTCGCAGCGAGACGTGTCAGAAACACACAAAAGAAAGAAGAAAAGATAATTGATCATTTAGCTGAATAATAACCAGCGTGACTCCGGTCATCAACAACAAACCACACCAGAGTCAAATGGCTGCTTTGTCCGTGAAGACGCTTCCCTTTGAAAACGAGCCTGCCTCGTTTGTTATTAAAATGCTCAGTGACCTTTGACCTAAGAACGGAGCTTCCTCACTCACGTGAATAGGAACATCAGGGTGAGGGTGACAATGATGCTATTGTTACAGTCCATCCTTTATGGCAACATAAACATTTAACATATCCGGAATTAACATTAGAGATATCCACAATTCTTACAGATATGACTGAACTTCCCGGATCAATAACTCATCGGAGAAACATCGTTAAAACACCAACGAGGGCTCTTTCTAACCGTAGTGAGGTAGACGACGATCTACGACCTCAATTTAATCACAACAAGCCTTTCGTCCTCCGAGCTGGACACAGAACATCGGTCTCTATGTGCAGCCGGCTGTGAGACGAGTGGATCAGATAGTTAGAGAATGATATGAAACAGAACGAGCTCATCATCAGGAGCCTGTGGCCAACGAGAGCTTTGTTCACTAGAGAGTTGTGCCAGACATTTACAGCCTGTTGTAGATTTATTGTCTCCAGACACACTTTATAAACCCGTACGGCTGCAGTGCAGCAGCCATAGTATGTTTGAATAGCTTCACCTCCCGGGTGTGGGTTAATGGTTAGGGTTAGGGTTACGGTTAGGGTTAGGGTTACGGTTACGGTTAGGGTTACGGTTACGTTTAGGGTTAGGGTTAGGGTTAGGTTTTGGGTTATGGTTGGGGTTAGGTGATCCTGTTTTCGGTTTGATTGCACTGGCCTAATGATCTGTTTGTAAAAAATGATAAAACCAATAAAAGAAAAAAGTAAAGGAATGTACGAGTGTGAAGAATGTGTATATGTGTTGTGTCAGTATGCTTCGTGGAACGGTGGATGAGAGGCAAAGGACAGCTCCCTGCCCTGGGAGACCTGGGTTCGGATCCCGGCTCAGTCGACCCTGGGGCCACGATGATGGAGGAACCGGATGAGCTGCTACCTGGGCTGGAATTTATTCATTTCTAGTAGGGTAATGGACAGGTTCTGGTAAGGGGAAAGTCCAGATAATACAGGGGGGCCCGTGCTCGCGGCACACCCAGGAGGGAGCACGAGTAAAATAAATAATGCATGATAAGAGAATAAATAATGTAATAAATAAGAAGGTGAGGATAAAAACATGCAAAAGTGCTGGGGTGGGAGGTGCTAAAAAAGTAATCATAATCATGCAAGTAGTAGTACAGTTGTGGTCACACTAGTGCTCCCCCATGTGCGCGCACGGAAGCAAAGGCCCCCCCCAAAAAAAGGGGGAAACTGGTTTAAGGCATGTTTGGGAATAAGAAGAAACATTAAGATGAATATGAAGGGATGTAAGATTAAAGAAAAGAAAAATAAACTAAGGGTTCAAGGAGGGGATTCAGGATAAAACACAAGGGTAGACGAACTAGGTGAAGTAAATCATGCAGAATGTTGTGAAGAATATAACTAAAATGATTAAATAAGGGTAGACAAACTAGGTGTGGTAGGACATGCAGAATATTATGAATGAAAACATACACACATAAATTAATTAAGTAGGAGTAATAAGGAATAAGGTAAGTAAATAAGGAACATAGAATTGGAAATGGGAAAGGGATGGGATGAACGAAACAATGTATAAGGCATTAAATAAATTAATAAGAAAGGTTTAATTCATGATCAGGAAGGTTAGATGAAGAAAAAAGGGGGCGGTGGGTACCTGTGCAGTGTGTCACAATTGAGGTTTATTGGAAAGGCCCATTTTGGAATGAATGGAAAACAAATGACACTTGGAGTGGTTGAAAGTTTTAATTGAGGTGTCCTGTTTTCCTCCAGGGGGTCCCAGGTAGCAGCGCAGAGGAGGGTTGTACTTGTATGTTGAAGGGATTGGGGTCCGGGTTAGGGGAAGGTGTAGGGTAGAGGGTTGTGTTTAAGGTTAGGGGTCAGGGTCAGGGTTAGGATTTAGGATTGGGGTTGGGGTTAGGGTTGGAGGGTGGGGGTCAGGGTTAGAGTCCGGGTCAGGGTCAGGGTGAGGGTTAGGGTTAGGGTAAGGGTCAGGGATCATGGTTAGAGGTTAGAGGTTATGATTAGGGTTAGGGGTTGGGGTTAGGGTTAGGGGTTAGGGGTTAGGGATAGGGGTTAAGGTTAGGGGTTAGGGTCGGGTGGAAAACTGGTGATGGGGGAAAAGGAAAGAGAGAAAGGGGGTGAAGGTCAAGGAGTAGGGGATACTGTGGAGAGAAGGTTAGGTTATTCGGCATTGAGACCTCTGGGTGTGGTAGTAGTGAGTTTATTGATCCATATTTTTTCTGCTCTTTTCCTCTGCCCACTGGTCCATCGGTCATTGGCTTCAAGGCCGGAGATGATGAGATGGTTAGGTGAGTGTTGTTGAAAGTGTTGGACCAGAGGAGTTGTAAGCTTACCTTCCCCAATGGTGTACAGGTGTTGTTTCAGTCTGGTGAGTATGGTGTGTTGGGTTTCGCCGATGTAGTGTTTATGGCAGAGGGTGCACGTGATGATGTATATGGTGTTGGTAGTATTAAGGGAAAAGGAACCCAGGGAGGGATAGGCTGCTCCACTGTGAGGATTGTGAATGAATTTTCTGTTTTTGTAATATGTGCTGTGTTGTGTATGAGGTGGGGTCTATGGTTGGAGTATTTGGATCTGATGAGGATATCCTGTGAGCTTTTGTTTTTGCGGTATGCGGATATGGTACTGTGATGTTGAAGTGTTGTGTGGTGTGTCTGGTAGTCTGTAAAGTTGTGTTTAATGGTGCGGTGGAGTGTGGTGATTCTATGGGAAAAGGTGGAAACAAAGGGTAAAATATGTGGGGGTGCGGAGGTCAGGGGGTGGGGGTCTGGTGGTGGTGGCGGGTGACTGTCGGGTGGTATGGTGACCTGGGGTGGAGCATGGGTGGGGGTGGAGCGAGTGGGAGCGAGAGAGGCCAAGGTGCTGTTTTTTATGGTGCGGAGGAAGCGTTTGGAGTAACCTCTGGTTCTGAGGCTGTTGAAAAGAATGTTGGTGGAGTGTTGGAAGTCTGAGGGTAGAGAGGAAATGCGGTGAAACCGGATGAGTTGGGATTTGATGATGCCCTTGAAGGTGTGTTTTGGGTGATAACTGGATTTATGAAGAAGTGCGTGAGTGTCGGTGGCTTTGAAGAACACTTTGGTGACTATGTGTTTGTGTGTTGAGGTATGTGTCCGGAAAAAAACTGTGGTGTCTAGAAAATTGACCTGTTGTGTGTCTATTGTGTGTTTAACAGTGATGGATGGGTGATGGCTGTTGAGGGTATGAATGAAGGCTGGGAAGAGTGTTATGTCGTGTGGCCAGATTCCAAAGATGTCGTCGAGATAGCGGAGGTAGAGTGAGGGTGTGTGAGTACATTTTGCCAAGGCTTCTCGGTCCCATTCGCTCATATAGATGTTAGCATAGGAGGGGGCGAATCGCTGACCCATGGCTGTTCCGTGGACCTGAAGGAAGTGGCGGTTATTAAAAGTGAAGTCGTTGTTATTGAGGCAGATGTTTAATAATTGGATGATTTCCTTGTCTGGTCTATTGCTGTTGGGGTGTTTGTGAAAAATTGAAGTGACTGCTTGAAGACCGGATTCTGTATGGATATTTGTGTATAAGCTGTCTATATCGAGGGTGAAAAGATGTGATTGGTTGGGAATAGCCATGGGTCGGATGATATCCAGGAAATGGTAAGTGTCCTTAATGTAACTGGGGTGTTTTGTAGAAAGGGGGCGTAAGAAGTGATCAAAGGGTTACGGTTACGTTTAGGGTCAGGGTTACGGTTACGGTTAGGGTTAGGGTTAGAGTTAGGGTTACGGTTAGGGGTTAGGGTTACGGTTACGGTTAGGGTTACGGTTACGTTTAGGGTTAGGGTTACGGTTAGGGTTATGGTTACGGTTAGGGGTTAGGGTTACGGTTACGTTTAGGGTTAGGGTTAGGGTTACGGTTATGTTTAGGGTTAGGGTTAGGGTTATGGTTAGGGTGCCTCTATTTTCAGGGTTAACAGTGTGCAACCATAGCTAACGTTCGGTTAGAAATGGTGTCCGCTAAACTCTAAACAACCAGCCCCCACAACAACTCAGACTCCAACACAAGCTCTACGCTGACTGTCGTTGACCTACCAGCCACAGGTAACACTGTTAACAAGCAATTTCTGATTCTTACATAGAGACCCTTTAAATATAAAAAGTGAAACGTCAGAAAACCAAATTTGGGTCCATAAACTGAATGAATGTGACAAACTCAGAAGGGACAGCTCAAGTTTGGACATAATGAAAAGTGTCTGCCAAAAGACGTTAATGTGATGTAGTAATAATAATAGTAATAATAATACATTTTATTTATGTGCGCCTTTCAAAACACTCAAGTTCAGTGACTCAGAGAACATCTTCCATCCTGTTAGCGCTCACTAAAGACTCCCGTTGCTGTCGTCACACATGACTGAAATAAATAACTATTTTATATCTAATGGATGGATGAATAATTAAATGTGGAGAAGATATTTCATTGATGATGTGACGGAGGATATAAACATGTGAGCAGCAGCTCTAATTCTGTCCTTGTTTTCTGTCAACTAGTGATTCATTTCTGTCGTTGACCATCAGGACATTAATTATGAGACATGACTGGAGATGTTTACGTGGGTTTGTTAAAGAGCTACAGCATTCATATTAATATTCAGTCACAGCTGAAGACACGTCTCTTTATTATGTCACGAGTTCTCCTCCCAGGACTTCACTTCAAGCGTCAGCTGTCAACTTGTGAACGCATCATGTTAAACATCAATTTATCATTCGTTTCTACAGCACAGACGCCAGAATCAAATGTTGGCATTATATGTGTCTGAAACCATGGATACTCAACGTATCTGAACTAAAAACATGTTTCATATCAACATTTCTAGATATGTGTATATCGACGTTATAGTGTTTTAACCGCTTGTGGCGCTTTTGATCCGGGATGCACCGATGCCGATATACTGGAATTGTAATTCCTGTTAATTTTGAAGATTTCTTACAACGTTACTGGTGTACGATTTATTACTTTAATAATAATTACAAATTCTGTTATTTTTGAAGATTTTTACTGAGATGCTGTTGTACAATTTATTATTTTAATAATAAATACAAGTTAAATCTGTATAAATAAAATACTTTTTTTAATTTGTGACATTTTGTTTTACAAAAAAGTCCAGAGTTTGACCCGTCCGTCCTCCCCGCAGTAAATGGGACAAGAGATTTACTTAATATTAATAATTTAATAAAACTACAGAAATGAACAACGGGGTGTGGAGATCAGTAACGCATGGAAGTGCTGTGGAGGTGTTGAAGCATAAAGAAGTGATGCAGGGTGGATGTCAGATGTTGGAAGAGTGACAGGAGTTAAAGCACATGGGCCAGTTTATAAAGCCCAACGGTCCAGGTGAGATGAATCAGCTGACGAGCCTCCACAGTCAACCTGATCAGTGCACATCAGGACAGCTGAGCAAAAGCAACACCGGGTTTAAATTGAGCCGTTCTCTCTTATTTTTCCTATAATTAGTACCAACAGCTGTAAGCAGTAAGTAATAGTGATTTAAGGACCATCTGTAGCATGTGTCTCTCTGCAGATCAAATATCATGCATGCATTGAAGAATGTAGTAAAAACTCTTTATGAAAGTGTATATTTCATTTTTAGATTGTAAATGTCAAATTTGGGAAGATATATTTTACTGCGACTATGAGCATAATTGCATATTCTCAAGTATTCATTACTCAATGATGCATGTTTTATGCAAACATCATTAAGTATTTACAGTAACCCAGAAACATCTCTCTGAACATCATACGTTCAACGCTGGGAGCTGTTGTTGCTTTATTTATTCTTCACAATCCCATGCTGTTTTTATCTTTTCTTTCTGTTTCTCTTTGTCTGTTTTATCAGAAACCAGAATTTAAAAACACATGATGGATCAGAGCACTTTAACAAAGACTAGAGACCACACGACAAAAATCATTTTTACATTAACGTGATTTAGCGAAAGTATTCTGCAGGAGTTTTGATGCAAATCTCCTCAAAGTGTCTCTGCAGACGCTCGGAGAATAACAGACGACTGAACTGAAAGGTCTACACTTGTTCTATTCTTCTCTTTTGTCCAGAAATTAAATCCTGTTAAATCCAAGTAACAGACTGCTCTTTGTCATTTTGCCTAGAACATCATCTTTTCAATGAGAAAGATTGATCAAATGTTATCGGGTTGTGAACTTTTAAAATATAGAAAAGGGGAGTTCAGGAAGGGTTGGTAAAGAAACACAGAAAATACTAACCCGAAATTTTTTTATGAAGGTTTCAAGTTCAGGAACTTCTAAATTATGGGTGTTCTTTCATAAAACTTCTAGGGATCATTATGGGAGGAAGACAAAGAGGCCTCATGAATTCATTACACGGCGGCGCTGTCTTGAGAAACAGGGTGATATTTGGAGTTTGGTCTGGTGCGTCCTCGTACTGTGACCTCTGAAACCAGTATACATGTCTATACGTATCGCTGCATCTGCTTCCCCACAGGGATCAATTATTCTTCCTTTTTTAATTCAGTAAAACAACGTTTTCAACATGGACTCAGACAGGGAAATATAATGAATCTAACCATGAAGTCGAACCAATCGTCAGTATTCAAGGACACCGAAGCCTTCGTCTTACTGCGATAAGAAGCCAAACAGCTGGAAGGTGCCATCTGGTGTACCATAGGAACCCGTCTCCTCACAGTCAACAGGGCCTAAGATACCTAAATGTCTCCCTCTCTTCTTCTTCTTCTGTTTCTTGTTGTATCATCGTGAGCTCACCATACAGCAGACGACCAAAGACAAAGCGACAGTGGGTGCATCCCAAATCAACGTTTCCTTGCCAAATGAGAACCATCTTTAATTCTCATCGTGATGTTTTCTGCACCGCAGGGATTGCAGCTGTCAATGAGCCTAGCTCCCGGCTGAGATCTGCCACAGCACATCTATCATGGAGACTTGGACCGAGACACTTTGATACACGTCTCCAAGTTGAACTGTATGCCTGAGGATCAGGACTTCATGTTGTCATTAAATATTAAATATTTGCCCGTCTCCAAAAGGTTAGTTGGAAGCAGAAGCACCGCTGGAACACCATCGGCCGTCGAAGCAGGTGTCATATCGGGAGACAACGCCTCTTGTCTGGTGAGCCGTGGCCTCACTTATGGAGCGCAGTCTGGTGGATCTCAAGGAGAACGGCGTGCCCCGGATGTCCACTCTAAGAAAAGTCTGTAAAGATACGGGCCAATGTACCGTGTTAATGTGAAGAAACTTTCTGTATCGATTTAAACTGTTTAAAGCAAACAAAAAAGCCATTGAATGCACTGTTATGAATATGTTTACATGAGGAAAAAGTCAATGAATGCATCATTATGAATTTAAGTTCACAAGAGGGAAAAAAATATATGAACAAGAAAAAATAAACGTCTTCAATTGTATATATCATGGTGGATTTATTGGATCATGTAATAGCTGTTCAAATAGTTAATTACATTAATAATTACATTGTTCTGGTGATTATTGTAGTTTAGAATTGAAGAAGAAGAAGAAGAAGAAAATAATGACTATTGAATATTACACTTCATCTTTGATGAAACCATAGAAATAGAAATACAGTACAGATTTAATTAATATCATTTTCAGTGGACATGCTGCCGGGCATGTGCTGTAATTTACAGATGTTTCTGATGTGGGATTGATGGAAGTGTCCGTGAATGGTACAGAGGACATCCTGTAAATGTACAGAATTGTCTGTTTTGAGGTTGAAGGAAATGTCCGTAGACTTAACGGAAAATGTTCTAGTAATTTTCTGTCAGGACATTTTCTGTTTTTCTACGGATGTTTTTCTTAGTGTGTCCTATGGGGACTAACATCATCACACATGAACACAGTTGGGCTCATTGGATCCACCAGAGTCTCAGCTTTACACTGAGACCCAATTTATGGAATTCAACACTGCTTAGGGACCCCAGGATGCAGAAATATTCATTTTAGAATAGTAGACAATAACATATTCATACATTTATAAATGCCACTTTTCCCATGCTTAAATATAGCCCGACTTTGGAGCGTTATTTAGCGTCCTTCTCAGCTACCATTACCTGGTTGATACCGATGGATTCATTAGGTTCTCCAGTCTCATATGATATCTGTATCTTTAGCTTTAAACTGAACCTGCTACAGCCTCTGAGAGACAGCAAAGTGGGCGTTCATTACATCATTAACAACCACTGTACTCTTCAATAGACTCACATGTCAGTTTTTAATTTTAAATATAATGATCTACAGTTATGAGTGATATTCATTATCATTACACTCACTGATGACTTTTCCGATGTGACACCAATGATGCATTATCAGTGTCTCTTTTAGTCTTCTTTCTTTCTCCCCTCCCTCCCTTCCTCCTCTTACTTTCTCACTACTGGTATTTCTCCAAGACCACATTTCTTTCATCCTTCCTTGCTTCCATCCATCCTGCTGTCCTATTTATTTCATCAGTCTGTGGTCCCATCCCTTTAATCACTTCCTTCAGCCCCAAATACTCCATCTCTTTCTATCTTTCTTTCCTTTAACTCTCTCCCCTTTCGTCTCTTTGCATCACTTTCTGTCCCTGCCTCTCTCTCCCTCCTCTGCCAAACTTTTGTTTTACGTTCTATCAGAGTCTCCTTCTCCTCCTTCTCTCCTTTCATCTCCCGTCTTCCGTCCTTCCTGCCCTCTCTGTGGTCGGTCCCGACTCCTCACAGTTCACACCTCCTTCTCTCTAACGATCATTACTTCTGTAGGATTCGGAGTTCACACTCATTCCTTCCCTTGCATCCTCATTCCCAACTTGTTTTCTACTCCTCTTGTTGGTTTCAGCGGACCAGAAGGTCAGCAGCATCTCTCAGTTCTGAGTGAAATGCTCGTCTGTAATATTCAGCCTCTTTCTAACACACAGTAACTCCTCTTCATCGCTGATTCACTGTGGTATGTCTCTAAACACATTGTAGGGATTCTACTTTAGTAGGTTTAGGGTTATTAGCAAATTAATTAATAAATAATAATATAATTATTAATATTAATAAAGATTATCAATAAGCATTAATAATAAACGGGGCACCACCCTGGAATCAGGGACCAAGATTAGGGAATGATGTCTGGAGGTCTGCAGGACGGAATAATGAGCGGGCCTGGAGCGAAGCAGAAGAGAGGAGGCTGGTTGATAAGCACACTGACTGACTAGAAGGCAGATGAGAAGTTAGGACAAAGGAAAAACAGTGTTATATAAAAGTTCTATTCTCACTAGAAAAAACCCCAGTGATGGGCCTGAGATGTGATGGGCCTGAGATGTGATGGGCCTGAGACGTGATGAGCCTGAGATGTGATGAGATGTGATGAGTCTGAGATGTGATGAGACGTGATGAGATGTGATGAGCCTGAGATGTGATGAGCCTTAGATGTGATGAGATGTGATGAGTCTGAGATGTGATGAGACGTGATGGGCCTGAGACGTGATGAGCCTGAGATGTGATGGGATGTGATGAGCCTGAGATGTGATGAGCCTGAGATGTGATGGGCCTGAGACGTGATGAGTCTGAGATGTGATGAGATGTGATGAGCCTGAGATGTGATGAGCCTGAGATGTGATGAGATGTGATGAGCCTGAGATGTGATGAGTCTGAGATGTGATGAGCCTGAGATGTGATGAGATGTGATGAGTCTGAGATGTGATGAGATGTGATGGGCCTGAGACGTGATGAGCCTGAGATGTGATGAGATGTGATGAACCTGAGACGTGATGGGCCTGAGACGTGATGAGCCTGAGATGTGATGAGATGTGATGGGCCTGAGACGTGATGGGCCTGAGACGTGATGAGCCTGAGATGTGATGAGATGTGATGAACCTGAGACGTGATGGGCCTGAGACGTGATGAGCCTGAGATGTGATGAGATGTGATGAACCTGAGACGTGATGGGCCTGAGACGTGATGAGCCTGAGATGTGATGAGATGTGATGGGCCTGAGACGTGATGGGCCTGAGACGTGATGAGCCTGAGATGTGATGAGATGTGATGAGAATGAGATGTGATGAGATGTGATGAGTCTGAGATGTGATGAGACGTGATGGGCCTGAGACGTGATGAGCCTGAGATGTGATGGGATGTGATGAGCCTGAGATGTGATGAGCCTGAGATGTGATGGGCCTGAGACGTGATGAGTCTGAGATGTGATGAGCCTGAGATGTGATGAGATGTGATGAGCCTGAGATGTGATGAGTCTGAGATGTGATGAGCCTGAGATGTAATGAGATGTGATGAGTCTGAGATGTGATGAGATGTGATGGGCCTGAGACGTGATGAGCCTGAGATGTGATGGGATGTGATGAGCCTGAGATGTGATGAGCCTGAGATGTGATGAGACGTGATGAGTCTGAGATGTGATGAGCCTGAGATGTGATGAGATGTGATGAGAATGAGATGTGATGAGATGTGATGAGTCTGAGATGTGATGAGACGTGATGGGCCTGAGACGTGATGAGCCTGAGATGTGATGGGATGTGATGAGCCTGAGATGTGATGAGATGTGATGAGACGTGATGTGATGAGATGTGATGAGATGTGATGAGCCTGAGATGTGATGAGCCTGAGATGTGATGAGACTGAGATGTGATGAGCCTGAGATGTGATGAGCCTGAGATGTGATGAGACTGAGATGTGATGAGCCTGAGATGTGATGAGACTGAGATGTGATGAGATGTGATGAGCCTGAGATGTGATGAGTCTGAGACGTGATGAGCCTGAGATGTGATGAGATGTGATGAGTCTGAGATGTGATGAGCCTGAGATGTGATGAGATGTGATGAGCCTGAGATGTGATGAGATGTGATGAGATGTGATGAGCCTGAGATGTGATGAGATGTGATGAGCCTGAGATGTGATGAGCCTGAGATGTGATGAGTCTGAGATGTGATGAGATGTGATGAGCCTGAGATGTGATGAGCCTGAGATGTGATGAGATGTGATGAGCCTGAGATGTGATGAGTCTGAGATGTGATGAGCCTGAGATGTGATGAGATGTGATGAGTCTGAGATGTGATGAGATGTGATGGGCCTGAGACGTGATGAGCCTGAGATGTGATGAGATGTGATGAGTCTGAGATGTGATGAGACGTGATGAGATGTGATGAGTCTGAGATGTGATGAGATGTGATGAGCCTGAGATGTGATGAGATGTGATGAGACGTGATGAGCCTGAGATGTGATGAGCCTGAGATGTGATGAGTCTGAGACGTGATGAGCCTGAGATGTGATGAGTCTGAGACGTGATGAGCCTGAGATGTGATGAGCCTGAGATGTGATGAGCCTGAGATGTGATGAGCCTGAGATGTGATGAGCCTGAGATGTGATGAGCCTGAGATGTGATGAGCCTGAGATGTGATGAGTCTGAGATGTGATGAGCCTGAGATGTGATGAGCCTGAGATGTGATGAGCCTGAGATGAGATGTGATGAGCCTGAGATGTGATGAGCCTGAGATGTGATGAGATGTGATGAGCCTGAGATGTGATGAGATGTGATGAGATGTGATGAGCCTGAGATGTGATGAGCCTGAGATGTGATGAGATGTGATGAATCTGAGATGTGATGAGATGTGATGAGACTGAGATGTGATGAGATGTGATGAGTCTGAGATGTGATGAGATGTGATGAGACTGAGATGTGATGAGATGTGATGAGATGTGATGAGTCTGAGATGTGATGAGTCTGAGATGTGATGAGATGTGATGAGTCTGAGATGTGATGAGCCTGAGACGTGATGAGCCTGAGATGTGATGAGATGTGATGAGACTGAGATGTGATGAGATGTGATGAGTCTGAGATGTGATGAGATGTGATGAGACTGAGATGTGATGAGATGTGATGAGTCTGAGATGTGATGAGATGTGATGAGACTGAGATGTGATGAGATGTGATGAGTCTGAGATGTGATGAGCCTGAGATGTGATGAGCCTGAGATGTGATGAGTCTGAGATGTGATGAGATGTGATGAGTCTGAGATGTGATGAGATGTGATGAGATGTGATGAGCCTGAGATGTGATGAGCCTGAGATGTGATGAGATGTGATGAGTCTGAGATGTGATGAAATGTGATGAGATGTGATGAGTCTGAGATGTGATGAGATGTGATGAGTCTGAGATGTGATGAGATGTGATGAGACTGAGATGTGATGAGATGTGATGAGATGTGATGAGCCTGAGATGTGATGAGCCTGAGATGTGATGAGCCTAAGATGTGATGAGATGTGATGAGTCTGAGATGTGATGAGATGTGATGAGACTGAGATGTGATGAGATGTGATGAGATGTGATGAGCCTGAGATGTGATGAGACTGAGATGTGATGAGATGTGATGAGATGTGATGAGCCTGAGATGTGATGAGTCTGAGACGTGATGAGCCTGAGATGTGATGAGACTGAGATGTGATGAGATGTGATGAGATGTGATGAGCCTGAGATGTGATGAGACTGAGATGTGATGAGATGTGATGAGACGTGATGTGATGAGATGTGATGAGATGTGATGAGCCTGAGATGTGATGAGCCTGAGATGTGATGAGACTGAGATGTGATGAGCCTGAGATGTGATGAGCCTGAGATGTGATGAGACTGAGATGTGATGAGCCTGAGATGTGATGAGACTGAGATGTGATGAGATGTGATGAGCCTGAGATGTGATGAGTCTGAGACGTGATGAGCCTGAGATGTGATGAGATGTGATGAGTCTGAGATGTGATGAGCCTGAGATGTGATGAGATGTGATGAGCCTGAGATGTGATGAGATGTGATGAGCCTGAGATGTGATGAGATGTGATGAGCCTGAGATGTGATGAGACTGAGATGTGATGAGATGTGATGAGCCTGAGACGTGATGAGCCTGAGACGTGATGAGTCTGAGATGTGATGAGTCTGAGATGTGATGAGCCTGAGATGTGATGAGTCTGAGATGTGATGAGCCTGAGATGTGATGAGTCTGAGACGTGATGAGCCTGAGATGTGATGAGATGTGATGAGATGTGATGAGCCTGAGATGTGATGAGACTGAGATGTGATGAGATGTGATGAGACGTGATGTGATGAGATGTGATGAGATGTGATGAGCCTGAGATGTGATGAGCCTGAGATGTGATGAGACTGAGATGTGATGAGCCTGAGATGTGATGAGCCTGAGATGTGATGAGACTGAGATGTGATGAGCCTGAGATGTGATGAGCCTGAGATGTGATGAGACTGAGATGTGATGAGCCTGAGATGTGATGAGATGTGATGAGCCTGAGATGTGATGAGATGTGATGAGATGTGATGAGCCTGAGATGTGATGAGCCTGAGATGTGATGGGCCTGAGACGTGATGAGTCTGAGATGTGATGAGATGTGATGAGCCTGAGATGTGATGAGCCTGAGATGTGATGAGATGTGATGAGCCTGAGATGTGATGAGTCTGAGATGTGATGAGCCTGAGATGTGATGAGATGTGATGAGTCTGAGATGTGATGAGATGTGATGGGCCTGAGACGTGATGAGCCTGAGATGTGATGAGATGTGATGGGCCTGAGACGTGATGGGCCTGAGACGTGATGAGCCTGAGATGTGATGAGATGTGATGAGTCTGAGATGTGATGAGACGTGATGAGATGTGATGAGTCTGAGATGTGATGAGATGTGATGAGACGTGATGAGCCTGAGATGTGATGAGCCTGAGATGTGATGAGTCTGAGACGTGATGAGCCTGAGATGTGATGAGCCTGAGATGTGATGAGCCTGAGATGTGATGAGTCTGAGATGTGATGAGCCTGAGATGTGATGAGCCTGAGATGTGATGAGCCTGAGATGTGATGAGTCTGAGATGTGATGAGCCTGAGATGTGATGAGCCTGAGATGTGATGAGCCTGAGATGTGATGAGCCTGAGATGTGATGAGTCTGAGATGTGATGAGCCTGAGATGTGATGAGGCCTGAGATGTGATGAGCCTGAGATGAGATGTGATGAGCCTGAGATGTGATGAGCCTGAGATGTGATGAGATGTGATGAGCCTGAGATGTGATGAGATGTGATGAGATGTGATGAGCCTGAGATGTGATGAGATGTGATGAATCTGAGATGTGATGAGATGTGATGAGACTGAGATGTGATGAGATGTGATGAGTCTGAGATGTGATGAGATGTGATGAGACTGAGATGTGATGAGATGTGATGAGATGTGATGAGTCTGAGATGTGATGAGTCTGAGATGTGATGAGCCTGAGACGTGATGAGCCTGAGATGTGATGAGATGTGATGAGACTGAGATGTGATGAGATGTGATGAGTCTGAGATGTGATGAGATGTGATGAGACTGAGATGTGATGAGATGTGATGAGTCTGAGATGTGATGAGATGTGATGAGACTGAGATGTGATGAGATGTGATGAGTCTGAGATGTGATGAGCCTGAGATGTGATGAGCCTGAGATGTGATGAGTCTGAGATGTGATGAGATGTGATGAGTCTGAGATGTGATGAGATGTGATGAGATGTGATGAGCCTGAGATGTGATGAGCCTGAGATGTGATGAGATGTGATGAGTCTGAGATGTGATGAAATGTGATGAGATGTGATGAGACTGAGATGTGATGAGATGTGATGAGATGTGATGAGCCTGAGATGTGATGAGCCTGAGATGTGATGAGCCTAAGATGTGATGAGATGTGATGAGTCTGAGATGTGATGAGATGTGATGAGACTGAGATGTGATGAGATGTGATGAGATGTGATGAGCCTGAGATGTGATGAGACTGAGATGTGATGAGATGTGATGAGATGTGATGAGCCTGAGATGTGATGAGTCTGAGACGTGATGAGCCTGAGATGTGATGAGACTGAGATGTAATGAGATGTGATGAGATGTGATGAGCCTGAGATGTGATGAGACTGAGATGTGATGAGATGTGATGAGACGTGATGTGATGAGATGTGATGAGATGTGATGAGCCTGAGATGTGATGAGCCTGAGATGTGATGAGATGTGATGAGTCTGAGATGTGATGAAATGTGATGAGATGTGATGAGTCTGAGATGTGATGAGATGTGATGAGTCTGAGATGTGATGAGATGTGATGAGACTGAGATGTGATGAGATGTGATGAGATGTGATGAGCCTGAGATGTGATGAGCCTGAGATGTGATGAGCCTAAGATGTGATGAGATGTGATGAGTCTGAGATGTGATGAGATGTGATGAGACTGAGATGTGATGAGATGTGATGAGATGTGATGAGCCTGAGATGTGATGAGACTGAGATGTGATGAGATGTGATGAGATGTGATGAGCCTGAGATGTGATGAGTCTGAGACGTGATGAGCCTGAGATGTGATGAGACTGAGATGTAATGAGATGTGATGAGATGTGATGAGCCTGAGATGTGATGAGACTGAGATGTGATGAGATGTGATGAGACGTGATGTGATGAGATGTGATGAGATGTGATGAGCCTGAGATGTGATGAGCCTGAGATGTGATGAGACTGAGATGTGATGAGCCTGAGATGTGATGAGACTGAGATGTGATGAGATGTGATGAGCCTGAGATGTGATGAGTCTGAGACGTGATGAGCCTGAGATGTGATGAGATGTGATGAGTCTGAGATGTGATGAGCCTGAGATGTGATGAGATGTGATGAGCCTGAGATGTGATGAGATGTGATGAGCCTGAGATGTGATGAGACTGAGATGTGATGAGATGTGATGAGCCTGAGACGTGATGAGCCTGAGACGTGATGAGTCTGAGATGTGATGAGTCTGAGATGTGATGAGCCTGAGATGTGATGAGCCTGAGATGTGATGAGTCTGAGACGTGATGAGCCTGAGATGTGATGAGATGTGATGAGGATGTGATGAGACTGAGATGTGATGATGATGTGATGAGACGTGATGTGATGAGATGTGATGAGATGTGATGAGCCTGAGATGTGATGAGCCTGAGATGTGATGAGACTGAGATGTGATGAGCCTGAGATGTGATGAGACTGAGATGTGATGAGCCTGAGATGTGATGAGCCTGAGATGTGATGAGACTGAGATGTGATGAGCCTGAGATGTGATGAGACTGAGATGTGATGAGATGTGATGAGCCTGAGATGTGATGAGACTGAGATGTGATGAGATGTGATGAGCCTGAGATGTGATGAGACTGAGATGTGATGAGATGTGATGAGCCTGAGACGTGATGAGCCTGAGACGTGATGAGCCTGAGATGTGATGAGCCTGAGATGTGATGAGACTGAGATGTGATGAGATGTGATGAGACGTGATGAGCCTGAGATGTGATGAGCCTGAGATGTGATGAGACTGAGATGTGATGAGATGTGATGAGCCTGAGATGTGATGAGACTGAGATGTGATGAGATGTGATGAGCCTGAGATGTGATGAGACTGAGATGTGATGAGATGTGATGAGCCTGAGACGTGATGAGCCTGAGACGTGATGAGCCTGAGATGTGATGAGCCTGAGATGTGATGAGACTGAGATGTGATGAGATGTTATGAGACGTGATGAGTCTGAGATGTGATGAGACTGAGATGTGATGAGATGTGATGAGTCTGAGATGTGATGAGTCTGAGACGTGATGAGCCTGAGACGTGATGAGTCTGAGACGTGATGAGTCTGGGATATGATGAGCCTGAGATGTGATGAGTCTGAGATGTGATGAGTCTAAGATGTGATTCTACCAAAGGAGCTGAAACTAGGATCTGGGTGAAGAAGCTGGGTTGATATACTGCAGAGATGATGAGCTGATGAACGGCAGGTGTGTGAGCTGAGGAAGCTGATGAGTTGATTGCAGGCAGGTGTGCAGGCAGACTGAGCCCAGGTAGACAGCAGGACACACACACACACACACACACACACACACACACACACACACCTATAGGCTGCAGTCTTTTTGGAAGGTTTTTAATAAACTTCTTGTATGGGAAGTAAAAATGTTTCATCAGGCGATGAAGATCTTTTGTCCCCTCCGACATTAAATATGTGTTCTACTGTTCTGATTGAGCCGTTTGGATCAGATCCTCGTAGATGTTCTTTGTGTGGGACTTTCATCTTCAGACAAACACGATCCCTGATGGATGGATCCATCTTCTCAAAGTCACTTCCACAAGAACTATTAACCTTAACTGCTGCTCTCTTCAGTATGATTTAGAGCCCCCCCCACCCCACCCGCTGCAAGAAACAACAGATGTTCGTCGACGTCTCCTAACAAAGCCAGCACGAGTAAACTGATCTGCTGCATGGGGCCCATCACCCACCCCCCAAAACTACATGAACAAGTGAAGTGTTGTTGGGTTTGTCTGCATTTCAGGGAGACAGAGACAGTTTGGGGAAATATTGTTATCCACTTTCTTGCAGAGAGTTAGAGGAAGAAGATAGAGACCTCACTCCCATGTCCATACGATAAATATGAAGATGTTGAACGCATGTTAGCTTAGCTTAGCATAAAGACTAGGAAACAGAGAAAAGAGCTAGCCTGGCTCTGCACCTCTAAAGATCAGTGAAGTATACGTCATGTCATCATGTCTTGTGTGTAAAAACCATGAGTTGTGGTTTTGTGACTATTTCTTGAATAACACCGTGGATTGTGTGTTTCCCAAAGACTATTTCTTTAAATCCATAAAACTGGTTGAAGCTACAAACACAATTTTTGATCTATTAGATAATATCAATCTTTAGATGTGTCTTGTATGTTTTAGTCTGAATCATTTTGTCATCAATTGTAGTTAATAGTTTTTCTCCATATTTGCACATTTTAAAGCCAATCTCCCCCGACTGAATAAAGTCTGATCCTGCTGTTCGGTTTTTCAGGTGTCACAGTGAGTTTCGTGTGATGCAACGCTGCGTTGCAAAGCAGTAAAACGACACAATGCAGAGCCCCAGAAAAAGCTGAGACTAGCTGAACTTTTATTGGATTTCGTTGCAGCTCTTGGCAACACATTGTGATCAAATGTGAAAAACTGAATGTGTTATTTTAGACATTCATGTAATGCTTTTAGGTCTAGCAATAAACACATCCATAACCACAAACACCAGTCTACAGTATAACGTTTATCACATAGAGCTGTAGGTTTGTGCTGTTTCACAGTCTGCTCCTCTGTGTCCTCCTCATTACAACTCTTACGTTGACATTTCTTTAATACAGCAATTTGTGTAAAGACTGCACCTGCAGAGGGGTTTGAAATTAGTGATTACAGCTTCAGCAAAGTCATTACGACTAAAGCAAGAACATTAAAGCAAAGCAACATTTTCTTGGAGGACTTGTTGAGCGTCTCTTCAGAACAACACAAATCATGTTATTAGTTTCCAATGAACTCATTGGTTAATATAAAAAAAAAGGAGGAAAATGGATATATTTCTATATCAATTCCCGGAGCGGAGCGGAAGAGAGCGCAGCAAATAAGACATAATGCAATTGCACACAGACATTGGGCAATCAAACAGCAGACACGGTGAAATGGACGGTTCTGTTCCAGGGATGAAACTGAGCCGGCCGATACACGGACACAAGAACACACTCAGCGGGGATAATTCTGTTGAAGCCACATACTGATTATCATTTTATTTTTACTGTTGGCTCTTTATATATATATATTTATACTATTCTTTACCTTTATTTGTCCAGCTACGCTTCTGCCATCTGCCTAAGAAAGATACAGCGTGGTGTCGTTGTTGGCTACCAAACGGGACCGGCGGAGCAGCGAGGTGAAGCTCTCCTCCTGGAGATAGGAGGAGCAGCGAGGCGAAGCTCCCCTCCTGGCCGTAGGAGGATCAGCGAGGTGAAGCTCTCCTCCTGGAGATAGGAGGAGCAGCGAGACGAAGCTCCCCTCCTGGCCGTAGGAGGTGCAGCGAGGTGAAGCTCTCCTCCTGGAGATAGGAGGAGCAGCGAGGTGAAGCTCTCCTCCTGGCCATAGGAGGAGCAGCCGGTTGAAGGCCCCGCCGGAGTCTGAGGGAATCAGAACTGATGACAAGCATTAATAATAACTATATAGAAATAGACTATCTTCTCGCTGATGGTCACGTTTACTTCTGTTGGTCATATAGATGCATCAGCATTAAACTGAGACTGTTTAATGTCTAAAAGGGAAGTTTGGGGTCACCTGCTGGAGCTGTTGCCCCCGCGACCCGACCCCGATAAGAGGTAGAAGATGGATGTTTCATAACCAGTTCAAAGTTATTTGTAGTAACTTTAAGCTCACTAAGCTCTGACTTATGTGTCAGTCACAATGAACTGGTTAGCACCATAACATCATTTCTGTTCCTGTTTGAATAATGTTCTCTAAAAGCTAGAGTCCAGCTGTTTCAGGAAATCAATGAGCCCTTTTAAAAACTGTTTTTCAAGATTCCGTCTCTCGTTGGAACTTGTGGGCTTTGGACTGAGCACTAAAACCGTCTTTATGATACAAAAAGACATGCAAATCTTATATTTATAATATGGGACCTTTACATTGAATTTCCCAGAAAGCTCTCCAGAGAGACATTAAGAGGGAACATTGAGGTAATCACGTTAATCTTAATGCTTTATCAGCATCCCTTTTCTTCAAACTCATAATTACCACACATTCCTGTTCTTGGAGCTGTAATTATTTGTAATTATGCTGCATTATAAAATTCTAACATGCTGGTATTAACATCTCTGGTGCATAACTCAAGTGCTTCTCTTAAGTGCGTGTCTGTGAGAGTGGCCATGTTCCTCAGCACCCTGATGATGCCATATGTGAGCTGTGGATTTCCATATTTTAATAGCAGAATGTGGTTAATGAATTTCATGTCTTTGTTCTGTCATCACTCACTCGTGGGAGCGTTTTAACACAGCTGCATTCACTTTAGCAAAGGCTATTTGTTCTGAAAATGTCAGCTCTTTAAAGACCGAGGAAGAATGTTTTCTTCAGCAGGGAGTTACATGTAATTCGTTTTTGGCCCAGATTTGCTGGTTTTGTGCAGAGAAGATGCATATCGTAACCTGAATAAGTAAGTAATGTAATTCACTGACCGTGCAGGATGAGTAGAACTGTAATTCACTGACTGTGCAGGATGAGTAGAACTGTAATTCACTGACTGTGCAGGATGAGTAGAACTGTAACATCTACAGGCGTCCGTCTCACTCTCTCACTACATGTGCATAAACAAACCCAGAAAAGCATTTTCACGCTTCAAGTCTTCCGTTTTAAATACCTACGTACAGTGTGTGTTGGGCCGATGAAGATTGTAAGATGAAAAGCTCCAGAAAAAGCTAGTAAGGGAACCTTGAGTCAAGATTATTTTGACAAACAATTATTTCCAAGGTTAAGAATGAACTTTTATGCTCAAGTTATATGATGCATTTTCCAGGAAATGATATGCACCAGAATACAATTTAGTGTTGTGACAGAATATTTTTCAGTGTCGTCTCTCGTCCATTTTTTGATGCTTCTCTAACAAAGAAAACAGCAGTGCTGTAACTGAAATCCTCCAAATCCCCCAATGCAAAGCACGCTTCACTTCTCAAACCTGTCAGAGTGAACACAGCAGAGATTCCTCATCAATGCCAACCTAGAAAAGTCAACAGTCTCTTACACTGTATATGTGCACAGCGGCAACAGCAGTCAGATGCTGCTACATTTACACTCACAATCAGACTGATATCAATATATACATAATAATATGGTAATAGTACTTATGGTAAACAATACTAATCAAACTGCTGTTCTGTTATTTATTACATCACACAACAACGAGAGCATCAATAATGCATGTTATTTGATGAACATTTTATAAAACAATAAGACGATATGGCCGATTCATTATCATACAATAAACAAATCGTATATTACTGATAACCGATCCTTGCCATACTTTTGAAACAGGTCAATACAATAATGGAAATATGGCCAAACAGAAGAAATGCTCTGTACGTGACAGTGAGGCGAAGCTCTATTGTCTTGTTGTCATTCTGCTGTCTGGGGGGTTATTATAGCTTCCCCACATCACATCAACAGGAACGTGTCTGTTCATAATAACACGAGAAACAAACTGCATCCCAGAAATGATATGAAGAATGAAAAAAAAAAAAATAATGCTTCATGAGCAGTTTATTCTAAATTGAACTGCGGTGTGAACCCGGTGTACGTGCAGCAGACCGGCTCTCAAACGGCAACACAGATACACATGAATGCCTCTCAGAAGGCTGCAGGACACTTCCATCATCGTATGGGAATTATTGCAGCTTTTATCAGCCTCTGAGAGGTGCACCCCCGTGCACCCCCGTGTACCGCCGTGCACCGCCGTGCACCGCCGTGCACCGCCGTGCACCCCCGTGCACCCCCATTGTGCAGGGCAACTACAGCCCACGTCTGAAAACATGTTGAGGAGAGGTTTTCATTTAACTTGAACACAGGTGCTTCATTGTTCAGTGTAGAAAATGTGTTTAAGGTTGAATATAACAATTCATGTGTTGTGAGAATGAACAGCCGACCTCTGTAATGAGTTTAGTTGTGTGTCTGAACAACACAGGAAGAACAAGAGGTGAGTAATGACCTTCAATGGTTTCTCATTTTATTGCTCTCAGTTGGAATTATTTAAACGTTTTCACACTTTGAACGATCGAATAGGGTTTTTAGATCGAAGAGAGGAAGCTGTGGTTCAATATGGGGGGCGTGGTCCAGAAACACAGTCTCTGGTCTACAAACCAGGGACCTGTTCAACTAAAATGAGTTGTGACACCCATTTAGAATGTTATCAGCCGACTGAGTGGACGTTATCAGCGGTTATCACCGCCGTTCGAACGCTTCAGACAGGCCAAACGGCAGTCGCCATGTTGTGAGAATGTAACTTAACATTGTGAATTGAAACGTCAAGTTGAAGCAACTCAACTGCTTCTAGGTTTAGAACCAGATGGTGGGTTGGGTTCAAATAAGTACGACATAAGTTAATGAAAGTTAACGTTGACTTTTCACATCAACAGCGGTCTCCCGGGTGAAATCTGGCGTTTGTTTGACACGTCCATGTTTCAGAGGTTGACACTGGAGAAGAGAGGAACACTGAACTTGAAGGAGCCTAACAGCTGGATGACTCTACGGGCGTTTAAGCGCTGGGTGGCTCTCAGACTGCAGAATCGGCCCGCTGAGGACTCCGAGAACTAAAGAGCAGTCGAGCCCACAAGCGATGCCTGCTGGCACCGAGGCTGACATTCCAGTTGATTCTGAAAAGCCCAGCAGGCTTAATGAAAGAACACAGGTAGAGAACAACACAGGTGCTTGTCAATAAAGTGCTGTCAACTGTCCAAAGTACTGAAACGAAATGACAGACAGTTTTTGTGGTTATAAATGGAACTTTTGGCCCTGATGCCATTTTCAGCCACCAATCCACAGGAGGTACCTACAGGAAGTTACTGTAAGGGACAGTTAATGAGAGAGAGATGCTGTTTCTACACACCTCCCTCTGCTGGTCTTAGAGAATCCTTCATAAACTCTGAATCTATTTAGTGCTCTGATTAATGAATGCATTGTTTGAGTCTCCAGTCTCCAGACGGACCACACACTCCTGAACATGGAACACAGTTTCCAAAGAGCTCAGTGAACAGAGTCGCAGTAATGGAGTGTGAAATCATGATGAACTAATGTTTCATGCCCGCTTCCTTTCACACAGTAGCCTCGTGTTGTTGTTATTCATCACTGAGATGCTGCTTTGATGCTCCTGCACATCTGGATTGCGCAACTTAGACTACATGGTGATTTATTGACATACACGCTGAGGAGATTGATTGAATGCACGTTATTTTTATTATTAATAGTCTGATATTTATACCAGAACAGGCTATACATCAAGCTTTATTGGGAGAAACCAAGCAATTCTATGTCAAATCAGACATTCAGCATCCCCATATATCCTGAATGGATTGATCCTTTGAGATTGCCAGTCGAATCCGGCTCCTTAGATCAAAGCGTTGAATGGACGACTCTTTGTGTTCACCCAGACTGTGTTCACATGTTGGCCTACGTGACGAGAACAGAAGAAGGTCTGACGTCATCAGACTCCTGAAAACCTCAAACGCAGTTGTTCATTGTATTTCAGAGGGAGAGATGTGAGCACAGACAGCGTCCCGACACCGTACTTAACAGTCGCCCTTTAACAACAACCTGCAGTGACCCAAATGACTTGGAACCCCTTACACCCAATCATCTGTTGCAGCTCAAGGTGCAACCCATTCTCCCACCTGGATTGTTCCAAAGGGAAGATCTATATGCCAAGCGCAGATGGAGACAAATCCAGTACATTTCAAACCTCTTCTGGACTCGATGGATAAAAGAATACCTTCCTCTGATGCAAGCAAGGCAGAAGTGGAATCGCACCAAGAGAAACTTCAGAACAGGAGATATTGTGGTGGTGGCAGACAGTAATGCCCCTAGAGGCTCATGGATCTTGGGTAGAATCCTAGAAGCAAAGGCTGACTCAAGAGGACATGTCAGGAGTGTACTGCTGAAGACAAAGACCAGCACTCTACAGCGGCCAATCAGCAAGATATGCCTCTTAGTAGAAGCTTCAGATTAAATCGAGATTTCAAGTGCACTCAAACACTTAACACAGTTATGAGGTAGTACGCTAACATATTTATTTATTTTTAGTTTGGCTCCATTTTTTTGTTTAATTGAATTGTTACATTTTGCACTTAGAACAATAGGGGCCGGTATGTAGGAGCCAAATATTAAGAAAGTAGTAGTTGAATTCCTTATTATAAGAGAAACATTATGTTGATAGTAATTGGTATTTTTGCCCCATGTGGCCAACCACAGCATTGAATTGTTTATAAATTTGGCACCAGTTGATGCCGTCATCCGGTTGCCGTCATCCTGATTTAGTATCAGCTGTGGAGAGCGCAGCTGTTTAAGGATGCCAAGAGCCGAAATAGTTTTTTAACGGGCTTTAATATAGTTTTGTTCATTTCACTAAGACGAAGTTTAGGTTGATCTTTTTTCTTTACTTTGGGTTGCCGCGGCATATCCTGTTTTGGGTTGTTTGGGTTGGTTTATGTAGTTTAACACACACACGCACACACACAAAGGCTGCAAATCAATCATATGCATCCATGGCAGAAAGGACATCTAACCGTGAGTAAACCCATGAATGAGCTCAACTTTATTTAGTAGATGCCTTGTTGACACGTTTTCTTGGCGAAAGAAATATGGCTTAGAATAGAAACAAGAAGGAAGCCATAATATAGTATATATTATACATAGTATATATTATACATAGTATATGTAGTATATATTAAACATAGTATATGTAGTATATATTATACATAGTATATGTAGTATATATTATACATAGTATATGTAGTATATATTATACATAGTATATATTATACATAGTATATGTAGTATATATTATACGTAGTATATGTAGTATATATTATACATAGTACATATTATACATAGTATATGTAGTATATATTATACATAGTACATATTATACATAGTATATGTAGTATATATTATATGTAGTATATATTATACATAGTATATGTAGTATATATTATATGTAGTATATATTATACGTAGTATATGTAGTATATATGATACGTAGTATAGAATAGAGTGCAGGGTAGTAATCACCACCTCCGCAGCTTTAAGCCTCTTTTATTACACAACATCATTACAAACGTCGCCTTCTTTACTACCTGAGCTTTGTTATCCATTCTTCTTCATCTCCCATCACCTCCTCTTCTTCTTCTCCTTTCACCTTCCATCTATTGTCCTTCCATGTCCTCTTCACCTCTCATCTTCTCCCCTCATCTCATTCTCTTTAACCTCTGATCTCATCTACTCTCTGACCTCTTCCCAATCACTTCTCCTCGTCCTTCCTCCTCCTCTCTGCCTGCTCTCTCTCCTCTTCTTCTCTCTCATTTCCTCTGTTTTCTCTCTCTCATCCATACCTGCCTCCTCTTGTTAACTCTCCAGGTGCTTCTCTTCTCCTACTTTCTCTGCGTTTATAATCTCACCTTGCCGGTCACCTCGCTCTCCTCTCCGCTCTACAGAGCTCCGGGTGCTTCCTCGTCTCTCTGGGCTTTTTCCTCAGATTACTATCTCACAGAAAAACATTTTCAATAGTCTGTCCAAGCAGCTCCTCTTTACAGGGAGGTGTTTCCTGTCAGAACTGTCCATCTCTGATCCCTCCCAGCAGGACAGGAGGGGGGAGATAATTAAAAAGGGTTTTTAGTTAGTTTCTATGTGAATGAACGTCTACATTAATAAAACCTTCAGCCAGTCCATGACAGCTTTTATATTTGCTGTTTGAAACACTGGCTGGAAGAGGAGCATATTTTTAATCATTATTTTTGAATCCAACAGGCATGAAATAGCAAACTGTATTGAGCCAACGTTGCTGTTCTTCTGAGCTTCATTCATTAATTGACTGACGTGAGCTCGCCCTGTATTTTGCTGCTGTGAAACCCTGCAGATAAAAAGAACACGTTATTAAATCCCTCCCAGTTCACCACTTCTTTCTACTCTTCTTACTGTTTGGCTTCCTCACTGCAGCCTCCAGACAAATCACGAGCTGCTCTCTGAACTACAACTATAGATCGTTTGGTGTATTTGGGGGACAGAGACAGAATGAATAAGTGTCCTTAGACAGTGTCCATGCATGTTTTACAGTGAGACCAAATAAACATACTTCTGCTCTGAGGATGTGAAACTCAGGCCAAGACTCAACTCACTCTCCATTCAGTCAACTTATGAATCATTATGCAGATTGAATTTTAAAAAGAATTGTTTTTGAAGCTGTCACATAATTTATTCAAAATGTTTGCCACGGTGACAGTAGCCCCGGTGGCAGTAGCCCCGCTGGCAGAAGCCCCGGTGGCAGTAGCCCCGGTGGCAGTAGCCCCGCTGGCAGAAGCCCCGGTGGCAGACGCCCCGGTGGCAGACGCCCCGGTGACAGTAGCCTCGGTGGCAGAAGCCCCGGTGGCAGAAGCCCCGTTGGCAGAAGCCCCGGGTGGCAGAAGCCCCGGTGACAGTAGCCCCGTTGGCAGAAGCCCCGGGTGGCAGAAGCCCCGGTGGCAGAAGCCCCGGTGGCAGAAGCCCCGTTGGCAGAAGCCCCGGTGGCAGAAGCCCCGTTGGCAGAAGCCCCGGGTGGCAGAAGCCCCGGTGACAGTAGCCACGTTGGCAGACGCCCCGGTGGCAGACGCCCCGTTGGCAGAAGCCCCGGGTGGCAGAAGCCCCGTTGGCAGAAGCCCCGGGTGGCAGAAGCCCCGGTGACAGTAGCCCCGTTGGCAGAAGCCCCGGGTGGCAGAAGCCCCGGTGGCAGAAGCCCCGTTGGCAGAAGCCCCGGGTGGCAGAAGCCCCGGTGACAGTAGCCCCGTTGGCAGAAGCCCCGGGTGGCAGAAGCCCCGGTGACAGTAGCCCCGTTGGCAGTAGCCCCGGCGGCAGTACCCCCGGTGGCAGAAGCCCCGGTGACAGTAGCCCCGTTGGCAGAAGCCCCGGGTGGCAGAAGTCCCGGTGACAGTAGCCCCGTTGGCAGTAGCCCCGGCGGCAGTACCCCCGGTGGCAGAAGCCCCGGTGACAGTAGCCCCGTTGGCAGAAGCCCCGGGTGGCAGAAGCCCCGGTGACAGACGTCCCAGTGGCAGAAGCCCCGGTGACAGTAGCCCCGGTGGCAGACGTCCCAGTGGCAGAAGCCCCGGTGACAGTAGCCCCGGTGGCAGAAGCCTCGTTGGCAGACGTCCCAGTGACAGTAGCCCCGGTGGCAGAAGCCTCGTTGGCAGACGTCCCGTTGGCAGTAGCCCCGGCGGCAGTACCCCCGGTGGCAGAAGCCCCGGTGACAGTAGCCCCGTTGGCAGAAGCCCCGGGTGGCAGAAGCCCCGGTGACAGACGTCCCAGTGGCAGTAGCCCCGTTGGCAGTAGCCCCGGTGGCAGACGTCCCAGTGGCAGAAGCCCCGGTGACAGTAGCCCCGGTGGCAGAAGCCTCGTTGGCAGACGTCCCAGTGACAGTAGCCCCGGTGGCAGAAGCCTCGTTGGCAGACGTCCCAGTGGCAGTAGCCCCGGTGACAGTAGCCCCGTTGGCAGAAGCCCCGGTGGCAGAAGCCTCGTTGGCAGTAGCCTCGGTGGCAGAAGCCCCGGTGGCAGACGTCCCGGTGGCAGTAGCCCCGGTGACAGTAGCCCCGGTGGCAGACGTCCCGGTGGCAGTAGCCCCGGTGACAGTAGCCCCGGTGACAGTAGCCCCGTTGGCAGTAGCCCTGGTGGCAGGTGGCTGCGTCTTGCATGGTATCTTGATGCAGAAAGCTTGCAGGTGGTGAACGTTGTAACTTAGTGAACGTTGTGAACTGGTGGCATTCAGGCAGTAACAGTGCTTGGTTAGCCTTAGAGTAAGAATGCTGGTTATGTCGGTATCAAGACGCCGAAGACCACTGCTGAAGCTTTGGTATTTGACGCCCTGGGAGTGAGAACCGGCTGCCACCTGATCTCATATAAATAGCTCAACATTTTAAGGACATTCTGCGTGTCATGAGAACGCATGTTTGTCTTTTTGTGTGTTATTTAACGTGTTGTTACCGTGAAATGGTCGCAGTTATGTTCAGGCAACAAAAGCACTTAGTTCATGTACTTATTTTAAACACAACCGTGATGTATTTCCTAACCCTAACTAAGTGAAATACGTACATGAACAATGCAACATAAGTATACGTCATAAACGTCACTAACTTCAAAATAACTCAACAACACTTTGGGACACAAACACCGGTCTCCTGGTTGAAAGTCCTGTGTTTGTTGGACCCATCCTCCTCCCCTCTCGGCCGTCATCAACAGTCTCTCTCACTTTTTATTCTTTATTCAGCCTCTTCTAATTTCTAAACCCGTCTTCGTTAGCTGTGAACACCTGGCCTCTCCTCTCTCTAGTGGGACCCAGAAATACAAACTACTCAGACAGACAAGCTGAGAAAAGTTCTAATCATTTCTCTGTCAAAACAAGAGTGACACACACACACACACACACACACACACACACACACACACACACACACACACACACACGTCAGAGCTCTGACACTCGCTGTAGATATTACAGAATACAAGCAGTAAAAACAAAAACTAAGTGTTAAATGAGGGATTATTTCATGCTGGAACTACTTAATACCTGGATTGACCATCGGTGATACAGAACATATATCCCACAGACTACATGGCATTCACACGACACACCAACAGGTGTTGTTAGTGATAGTGAACGCCTTCGCCCTGTCTTGTTCGTGAAGTGTCGGTATCTCTGATGATGACCTGATGGAATGAAATACTCAGCTTTACTGCAACACAAACACTCAGACTCTAACCTGTATTGTGGTAATAACTTGTCTCATTGATAAAGGCCTACTACAGGAGAGGTTGATGTCATTAATGCATTTGACAGGGACAATACATGCAGCTATAGGTCCCATTTAAATAAAGTGCAGTGTATACAGGACTTCTAGCTGGGACTTGTTTACAGACCTTGTCCCTTCTAATGCTATTCCATGTGTATTCCAGAAACAGCACCGCTGCTTTAGTGCTACAAATCTTCTTGACACCTTGATATGTGGGAAAAGGAAAAACCGCCTCAGGTTTTATGATTGCACCACTTGTGTTGTGAGACACTTATGTGGAAGCGGCACATGGCAGCGAGGCTATAAGGTAGTGAGGGTTACTCTCCTGTTCATAGGGGATCTGAACACAGAGCCCGCTTTGGGAAAACAACCTCGATCAGACCGTCGTGCAGGTTATATATATATGTGTGTATATATATATATATACACACATATATATATCCACAGCTCATGGTGTCTTTGCATTCACTGCATGTTCACCACCAGATATAACAGATGGCATGTGGAGGTTGCTGGACAATAAAAGACAGCATGTGTTTAGAGAACAGAATTGAAAATTATTCGTAAGCAACGTTTGGTGAGTTAGAACAGAATTAGAGCATCTAAAATCTTGCTGTGAAAACTGCAGGGTTAGGGGTTAGAGTTAACGATTCTCCATTATAGAGAGATTCTAGTGGCTGCTTCTGTAACTGCAGAATCCACTCAGCCGTATCTTATTAAGTAATTACATTCAGCTGATCAGGTCTGTCTGCAAGATGTGCATCAGCTCCAAGCATGCCAGCCCGGCCCTGGTTCCTCAGGTCATCCCTCACTGTGCTGGTTTGCTCCTGGCAGTGGTAGGAGGTCGTGTCTGCAGAGCTCCAGGAAAATGGCCGATCTCTTGACATACAGGAGTCTCCTGGTGAGGAGCGAGTAGATATATCGGTCCGTTGCCTACATGTGTTCTCACTGAGTCACATTCTTATTACTCATTATTATTAGCTTTGTATTTATGACACATATGATTTCACTACTGTGGTATCCATAACATCTCCACCTCTTCAGCCTTAGATAGGTAGATAAACACATAACATGTAGATAAACATATAACATGTAGATAAACACATAACATGTAGATAAACATATAACATGTAGATAAACATATAACATCTTTCAACTTTATTATCTGTCCACTTTTAAGAGATGAGGATAGTAATAAGAGAGACTTCTGAACCCAGTGTAAAGTGAAGCATTGATCCTTAATATAAGGACTGACTTGTTCATGCCCACGGTGGTGTGTTCCTATCACACACAGTTAGCGGCGCTCTTGAAACAGGATTCTTCGTGCCTCCCCCAGCAGCTGACTGAAGCACATCTCAGCTCGACCGACAACACATTTCAAAGGGACAAAATTGTAAAAAACAATTTAATTGTGTAATTTAACCGGGTTTTTAGTTTTCACTCTCCCGTCTCCTTTTTAATGACTATTTCAACTGAATGACACGTTGTTAGCAGCTACACAAAGAAGCAAATGCAAACCACCATCATTTCACCCCTAACCTACAAGGTTACCAGTATTCTATGAACGAATTACTACGATGAACTTGATTAAAGCTACACAACACTGACTGAACGATGAGAGATCAGTGTTGGCCGTTGGGGTTATCGGGGGGGGGATGTCAGCCTGTTGTCGGTCCAGACAGAAATATCTCAACAATTACTGATTGCCGTGAAACTTTGTGCAGACATTCATGGTTCCCAGAGGATCAATCTTATTGACTTTAATCTAACGCCACCAAGTTAATATTGCACTGAGTGCATGTTAGCATGCTGTTAGCATTTAGCTCAGTACACCACTGTGTCTAAGTACATGCATCTTCACAGGGTTGTCTGTGGACTCTCCGTGTTGTTTGTAGCTGGACTGTTCCATTGGAGGGAAAGTTCAATGACTTGTGCATCATTTTATACATGTCTTTGAAGCTCTGCGTCTTCGCATCTTAAAGAGAATTTGAGATTGAGTTGAACATGAGTTGATTCAGGAGGTCGGTCTGAGATTACGATTATTAATCAAACTGAATAGTTGTCTTTCCCTAATCACTAAAGCATGTTTGGTCATCTATTCCTTTCATCATAGAACAACTCTGGGAATCTGAAAAACTCCAACTGTGTTCTCTGATGTGTGAAGGACTGGAGCTTCGCTATATGTTCAATACAAACAGCATCTCACTTCAAAACCTTTCTCTAGTTTTAGATTGGATGTTTGTGGTTCCAAAAATGTCTTTGTGTCCTTCTTAATAAGCCGTGTTCTGTAACTCCCAGTTGGAATTCCTTCATCACAGACGGTGGAAACTCTTTGAACATGTGACCTCACAACATTACGCTGGCTTCTCTACTCGCGAGTTCCTCGTCGAGTTCTGAGAGAATGTGAGATCAGAAAAGCAGATTCCAAAATGGGGTCACAGCGACTTCGTTGTAAAACCGACTGTCAATACTGCACACAAACAGTTTTTAGTGTGTGCGTGTGTGTGTGACCCCACTAGTGTTAGATCACAGACAGCTGCACATACACACACCCTTACACAAGAAAGCTGACTGACAGGAGCTCTGCTGAGACTAACAGGAAGTTAGTCAGGCCTGTTGTCAAAGAGTCAGACTCATCAAACGTGAAGTGATAATGAGAAACCAAACACCAACAAAGGAAAAAGTACCCTAACCTGAAACTAAGAATCCACAACAGAAGCTAATTGTTGGCACGTAAACGCTTTAATAGTGTTACAATCGCGGAGAGATTTGTGTCCGTCCTGGTGGTGCATTCACATGCTGAAGTGAAGATCTGACGACAGAGCTTCACTATCCAGCTGCCACACAGCACTGCTTACATGAGCTGTGATTGTAGAGACTCGGAGTGGAAGAGTTTTAGATGCACGACAGCACATAAACGCACCATTCCTCTACGTGGAACTCAGATGTGAGCTCTGATTGGATGATCAAGGCTGCTACTCAGGGCGAGCGGGGGTCACGCATCCCTCATAGCTGCAATGTTTTCATCAGAAATGTGTCGTCCTCATAGACTGAAGTGGACGTAGTCTCACTGATGTCACCCATTGGTTTTTGGACTGGCATTTTGAAGCCTCGAGTTCGGTATTTTGGCCGTCGCCATCTTGTTTTTTTGCAACCAGAAGTAACACGAGAGGGCGGAGCTGAGTACGACCGAACCCTGAATAAGACATTTTCAGAAGAAGGCTGTGATTAACTGAACATTTCATTTTGAAAACGTTTAACAGTTAGTGATGCATGGTGCACGCTTTGGGAAATGACTGGAACTAACGTCAACATGCAGAACCACCGAACTCCCAGACATGTTTTCTCAGGAGTTCCTGAAGACCAAAGCAGAGCGAAGAGGAGAGTGAAGATTGGACTTATATTTACCAGATTGACAGCAACATGAATCCAATGGTAGCTCAATAGCTCTCACAGCTTTAGCCGACGGTATTTCAGGTCTTTTTAACGGACTAAATGGAGGTGAGTGGTAAATCCAAACAGTCTTCAAAACAGAACTGTGTCTTAGTAACTTTTGTTCTAAAACAGTCAACTTATTTAACAAGATTTATGTTAAGCTTTAGCAGACTCAGCTTTTAATGCAAGTAGCCTCTGTGAGTCCTGCTCTGCTTCAACCTCCTTCACAGCATTTCACACATCATGTCTTCGCTCTGAACTTATTATACATCACAAAGAAATGTGACTTAACTCTCAGAATACGAAGCGTCACAGATGCAGCTGTAGATCTTCCACACCTCTCTACACCTCCACTCCCTTTGTGCTGTGAATTCAAAGTGTTCCTTAAATGACTTTCTGCTGCATAAAGAACTGTAATTTATTTTCAGTGGCCCAACTGGTGCAGTTTCATTCCCTCAGCGATGGAGCGTTGTTTAAATGCCTCTGTGAATTAGAAATAATGGCTAATTTATGAGCTATGCAATGTCTCCAAGGGTGCGACTGGTCAGAGTCCCCGACTTCCTTCCGCCTCATTTCATTCATAATCAACGGAAATTCTCCAAATACAAACGAGGGCAATTACCTACTTAATACGGGGAACCACAAACTGTGCCTTTTATTGTATTTAGGTAAAAGATTCAGAACAATCACATCAGCCATAGGTGGCCAAATCATTATTATGATTCAGCTACGACCATTTCCTTCATTAATGTGTGAGTCACAGCTCTCCTTTTCAATGTCAAAGAAACACCTTTTACTTCAGAGACAAACAGAGAAAATAACAGCTCTGTGATTTGTTCTCACCCACATGACAATATCGATTGGATGTGACTTCCAGGTGATCGGAGCATGAGCTGTATTTGATCTATAACTAGTTAGTAGTGATGCATTCATCCCATCGACATCATGTTCAGTGCACAGACGCCGTGGGAGCAGATGCTTCTTTGGCCACTACATGTCATATTTACTGTCTGTGTAATGTGGAGGCGTGTGGACGGACAGACACTGCATCACCTGGCACACTGGGCTCACCATAGATAGAATATAATTGTTGTCATGCTCATAATTTGTTTTGTTGAGTTAATAGAAGGAAGGTGATGGATTGTAACAGCTGATTGACTGAATAATTCATTGCTGATTAGTGCTGACCAGCCTGTGGCCTGATACTCATTCGTCCCCTCCAGAGACAATAATGGGCACCAAGGCGAGGCCATTAGACGGATCTAATGAAAGAATTATTGCAGAAAGCATTTGTGCCCCGACGTGGGTGGATGATGGGAAGGGTGGGACCAGTGTGTGTTTGTGTTTATCTGTCTGTTGCCTCTCGTCTCTGCTTTGCATCCATGTTTCACTCAGTCAGACGGCAGCTGTGTTTCAGACAACAGAGGACGAACACAAGACTAATTATGACGGCAGAGATAACGCTAATCGTATTCTTCATTTTCTAATTATTTTTCAAGTCTGTTTCCTGGCATCTCAATCTGATTCTCTAATGGAGCTGCCTGTTGTGTCTCTCAATCTCTGCAACGCCAGCCTTTCAGACTTCAACAAGGAGCAGCTGGTTTCACTGATCCAACACCGAGCTCTAAGTCCCACCACGTGATGACCACGTATCAATTTGTTTTTTACCAATTAAGATCCATATTAATGAGGCAAGGTGTGATAGGATCTCCTGCTCAGTGGTAACCTGGTTCCCATGATCAGAGAGGCTCTGTGCCGTGCTGGATAGACCAGCAGCAGTTTACACACACACACTGCAGCCTATTGCACATTTGTTCCACCACAGATGTGTAATACGTGATGAGAGAGCACAGCAGATGCTTCACAGCTTCCAACCAGAACTATCAGCGCTGAATACACAACATAATGACATTACTGACACAGCAGATAACCAGTTCCCTCTAAAAATACATCAAGGTATTGGTTGAAATAACCAGCAACTAAAGTCATTGAATAAATTAAGAATGATGTTTCGTACAATATTTGACTCGGAGTAGAAGTATAAAGTAGCAGAAAATGGAAATGTTAGAGTAAAGTACCTCAACATTGTACATAAAGGGAAACTTTGGCGATGTTGCAGTCTGTTGCAAATGAACGATGTTTGGCTTCCCTCCGTGTCAACGGCGCCCGGAGCTCCCCGTTCATTTGCTAGCGAGGGTCCGCCAGATGAGGCGAGGCGTGTGATTTTGTGTCATCCGGCAGACGTTCGCCAGTTGGTGAGCAGGGGAAGCTCCAGGCGCCGGTCCGGTGCCAAAGTCTGAGAGGGCCCACATTTAGAATTAATGAAGAAGAACCCAATATGGCTGCTTCTGAAGAAGAAGAAGAGGAAGTCATACTTTATTGATCCCTGAGGGCAAATTAAATTTTTTCACGTCACAGACGTCACTAACGTAACTTCAAAATAACTCAACAACACTTTGGGACATGAACAGCGGTCTCCTGGTTGAAAGTCCTGTGTTTGTTGGACCACTCAACCATCAGTCTCTCTCACATGTTATTCTACATCACCAGCTCTGAGCGTAGCATATTCACACTGTTGCATTTATATTGCAGTCAATACAGACTACATACCATGAAATGACAAAGCAATAGTGAGAACGCCATTGTTTTTGGACGTGAGATATCTTATAAATTGCTGTCTTGAACTGTCCAGACAGAGTATTTCCAACGCGACCATCAGCCCGCAGACAAGCAGGAAATCCTTAAACTGATATTGAAATATGAAAATCACCACCTTTAAAAGGACAGCAATGTGTAAATTGTTATTTATATTTCTTGGCACAGCCACTTGAATGATGATTGAACCCAGTAACACACTTCATCTGTATTACTCTCCAAACCACTGCACTATATTTAAGATCTTTGATGTCATAAAAAACACTTTTCTCAAAGAGGTTTAACTTCCCAAATCACTGAATTCATCACTGGAAGATGTCAGAATTATTGCCACCGAGTCAAAATAGCCACTGAGATGAGAAACTCAGGTTATTAAGGACATTATTTAAGAACACAATTAGAAAGCAGCAATTAGAAAGCAGCTTAAGGCGCGAGGATGCCAGGTTGGGCGGATTAGTGCTGAAGCTGAAAGATGCAATTAGTGATGATGAGCCCACATGATTGTGCAACGGTGTGTTGGAGGACTTCTTTGAGTCACATCCTAATTCTGCATAAATTTAGCAATGAAGATGTCAAAAACTAACACTTCAAAGCTGGAGTAGAAACGAGGCAGAAAAAATATGCAAATGACTCTCACAACCCAGGCGGGAAGTGTTTGAGGGATGACTGTACGTGGTGTCAGGACTAAAGCTGGTGGCTTCACAGCTTCACAGCTCAGAGACTGAAGGTCATCTCCTGTATAGGCTGACAGATACTGAGCACGATGTTGTGTAAAGGCCTTCTTATTTAATGTTTTACACTATGTGTGATTACTAAGAACGTAGCAGAGGTTCAGTCCTTCTATTGTGAAAGTAGAGTGAGCAGTCTTTCTAGCGCACACCTACAAAGAGGCCCCATCATATCTTAAAGAGCTCATAGTACCCTACTACCCCACTAGAGCACTGCGCTCACAGAATGCAGGGTTACTTGAGGTTCCTAGAGTCTCCGATAGTAGAATGGGAGCAAGAGCCTTCAGCTATCAAGCTCCTCTTCTGTGGAACCAGCTCCCAGTTCCAGTCCGGGAGGCAGACACCGTCTCTACATTTAAGAGTAGGCTAAAGACTTTCCTCTTTGATAGCGCCTATAGTTAGGGATGTCTTTGACCAGCCCCTAGTTAAGCTGCTATAGGCCTAGACTACCGGGGGACTTCATATGACCCACTGAGCTCCTCTCTCCCCCGAGCCGGTCGCGGCAGATGGCCGCCCGCCCAGAGCTCGGTTCAGCTCCAGGTTTCTACCCGCTAAACGGGGAGTATTTCCTGGCCACATCGCATAACAATGCTCTTGGTGGATCTTGTTGGGTCTCTAAACTATGGTGTACGGTCTAAGACCGGCTCTATAGATAAAATGTCTTGAGATAACTTCTGTTATGATTTGACGCTATATAAAAATAAATTTAATTGAAATGAACACTTCACAACGTTTTTTAAGCCTTACTCCACTTTTCTATCTTTGTAATAATAGGCTTAAATGTTTTTTTATTGTACATTTATAATAATGTTTCATATGCAAAAAAACTAAATGAAACCACATAAATCATCATATTAAAACTGTTAAATATGCAGTTATGTGGCAGGTGTTGTTAACAACAGCTCACTGTTGCTGGTTGTCATCGTGAAACAAAGTTTTCCAGCCACAGCAGTCAGAAATAGTCAGAAAAAACAGAAAGATGTGACTGTAATGTCTGCAACATCTCTACAACGTCGCTATAACATCTCTGCAACGCCTCTAAAACATCTCTCTAACATCTCTACAACATCTCTGCAACGCCTCTAAAACATCTCTCTAACATCTCTGCAACGTCTCTACAACATCTCTCTAACATCTCTGCAACGTCTCTACAACATCTCTGCAACATCTCTGCAACATCTCATCAACATCTCTACAACATCTCATCAACATTTCTACAACATCTCTGCAGCATTTCGCTGGCATGCCAGTGATAATTCGTGTGGGTGTGTGAAAGCGAATGTGTGCGACTGACTCTGGGTTCTGACACCTGGATTGACAACAGCAGGTTTGCTGAACTCCTCCACTCTCTCACTCAGGTATTATTTGAAGCCGGCGCTGACCGTCCGTTTCTCTAGTTTAAAGACAGACGACGGCGGTAGCAGGTCACATCGGCTCTGCAGCTCATTCTACAACTGGAGTCATTTGAATAAGCAAACTAAAAGTTGAACTACAGGAAGGATTAAAGTCCACAATACACTGGCAGCATAATACAGCATGTGTCAACATGCCTCGCCTCCACGGTGTGGGCGAGCACGCTGTGACCGACTCCACCGCCACTGCCCCGTTTTCAAACACCAACTCCAGAAAAGCTGTTTTTTCTTTGTTAGAGTCACTCCGTTGCTCGGCAGCGTGGTCGCTGTTCTCTGACTTCACTGGTTAGCTGACAGCATGTCGTGCTCTGCGGTCTTGTATCGCTCACAGTGAATGTGGAGAAAGTCACAGTTGGTTTATAAAAATATCCATTCTTCTATGACTCACAGCTCTGCCTTTATAAAGATCATCTTCCTGCTGAACCATAAGCCGTGGTTCCATAAACTAAGTTGTATGCACATTTTGAAGTATGGCATTAGAGCTAAACTGTATGGAAACGACAACATTTGAGTCCTCCATTTAAAGAATAAGGTTTTTATGATTGGTTGAGGTGGTTTTTATCTTTCCAAAAAGAGTTGATGCACTAAATGAGTTTTGGAAACGTCTTTGCTGAATAACATCTGACTGAGCATTTAGCTCACATGACTGATCAGCTGTTTCACTTGTCGGCATCTTCTCTGATATTCCCGTAACGCAGGAATGCTTGTCTTCGTCTCTGAACAGTATGAAACATGACCACTACTAGCTGACATGAAACAACAATTTAAACAAATTCCTGAACACCTCTCTCCATTTTTCTCTCGTAGATGATTAGATGGCCGACTTGTTTTGTTTCCGGTTCACAGCCTCTACTTCTTCTTCTACTCTGTTTATTGGTAGATTACAGCCATGTGAAACCTATAGCACAAATTCACTTTAAATCTTTTATTATTCTTTCCAAGCTGTGTTGTCCAAGTGAGAGCTGTGTATTCTCTGCTGTATTTTACAGGTGTCACATGATGTCTTTTCACTGATTTCCTGACGTACAAATTTCTTTAAATGTTAAAACATTATGATAAATCCCAAGTCCTGTTTTCTACCAGGACTCAGAAGAATCATGTTCACCGCAGTGTTACAAGTATCATATTGAGAAATAACAGAAGGAAGACACACGTCTGATGCACAGCGTCCCGTTTAAAGTGCAGGCGGTTTCCACAGAGGTCATTGAACAATAATTCATGTCTATTTTTCTCCCATGTTGCTGCCTCTGCTTTGGCCTCCTGCTAAGTACTGTACTTACCCTTCGCAGCAGGAGGCCTTTGAACCAGTTAACAGCTTCTCCAGAAGTGTGGAGCAGTAAAAGGATCATGTTTCTTTGATGTCAGGCCTGGAGAGACATCTGCTGAATTCAGCGTAACGTGATAAAACGGCTCCTAAGGAGAGATACGACTCAGAGTGATGCACGCTCAATAGATACGCACAAAGAGGCGGCTGGGGATGTAGACACATATTTACATACTTCATTTATTGCTGTTTCTTCTGATGCTAATAAATGACATGAGGGATGAAAGGATTCTTCTAAATGAAGATGCAACGTCAGTCCCGGAGTTACAAAAGTTTGCTAAAAAATAAAAGAAATGTGCCACGTCAGTGAGCATGTTACCACACTTCATCTGATTGCAGTGCATGTGTGGTGGCCCAGGCAGCATGCCATGCCAGTGTCACCATATTTTAAAACCCCAAAGCCAGGACCCTTAAGTATACTGCACGTCCATGCACGCACACATGTATGCACTCATGCATGTACCATCGACGTTCATCAGGATAGGGGACAATTATCTCAGCACCGTGGACAGCAGTGTGGACACCATCATGGACAGCGCCTCAGCAGGGAAGAAATTAAGTTTTGCCTCCCAAAATCTAGTTTATTTGAAAACGCTATAATAACACTAGTAAACACAAAACCTGCGGATGCATTAGTGTAATATAACATTTATTGATTGTCAGATACCTTTTAAACTAAACAGCCTATTTGTCAGTGTGCACAAACGCAGGCTGACGGCTAAATGGCCGACTGTGACACATTCTTTGCCAGGCTTCTTAAAACTGCAGTAGGCAGGATATGTTTGGCATCATTGAGCAGACATCCCATAATAACCTTTCAGCATGTTGTAATTCAAGTGTTCTGAGAGAAAACTAGACTCCTCCTCCTCCTCATGGCTCTGTTTTCTGTTTTCAGGCTTTAGAACATCTAGTCTGTGACGGGAGACTTTGACCAATCACAGGTCATTTCAGAGAGAGAGAGCGTTCCTATTGGCTGAGCTACGGCTGGTGGGCGGGGCTTGGTATTTCCTCAACTGATCTCAACATGGCTGCTGGGTCACAAACTTTCTCATGTTACAGCTAAACCGTGCACTACAAGATGATTCTGAGAACATGTGAGGAGAGAAATAGACATTAACGTAACAGAATATTGATCCATATCTGATCAGCGCTGCTTAGTTTCACCGATTGATCAGAGTGATTGACAGGTGCTCAGAGACGGCAGACTCCAGATCAGCTCTGATTGGTTGTTTTCCTCCAGAGGACACAGAGGGACATGATTTTTTCAGATTACCTGTCTCATGCACTACTGTCAAGACATAGTGTCCGTTTTACTGCAGCTTTAATATGATATTTGGTATCATTTCCACCGCATGCGACCAAAACTTTTCTTTTGCAGTGTGTGCAGAACGCAGCATTTTTATTGCAGGGTACTTTACGAAGGAAGGAGTGAGCCTCCCGGAGCTCTTTAGAAAAGACTTTCTCTTCAGCTAACCGTTAACGTGCTGACAGAAAAAGCCGCAAGAATCTTAGCAACAGCCTTGACAACAACACATTGATTGATTGACACACAAACAGACAAATCAGTGTTGGATTCAAATGCACAATGCGTCGTTTATTGCTCGGCAGGAGGCGAGGTGGATGGATCCAACAACACAAGGCTTTCATCACGGAGAAACCGATGTTAGTGTCCCGACATTAACTTTCATTTTCACGTTACAATCAGCTGTTTGTTTGTGTCTCGTGTTCACAACGTTCAGATTCATCTTAAATTCACTAACGTAGTAAGCCGAACATATTGCGTCTTCCTAACTAATGCCGGTGGTTCACACTACACGAGAATCAACCACCGCCATCATGGCGGCCGTGGCTAATGCACGAGCTAATGCTAAACGTGGAGCATAAAGTAGTAGTAAGATGGAGCTCAGAGATGGAGGAGTAACTAGTTGATTAGTGTTTATTTAACGTGTCTCCATGACTTCATCCATCCATCCTTCCCCAGTCTTCAGTACAAAGTAAAAACTAACATCACTAGTTCTTCCTGCCCGCCTTGTTTACACTAAAGTCTTGTTTGATCGACGAGATTTACTGAGATTAATGTTGTTTTTTAGTGGGGACTCTTGTTGTTGATCTGGATTGTGGATCTGTTAGTCTGTGGTGTTGCTGTTTCTTTCCACACACTATAGGAACTAAACGGTTAAATCTAACACAACCTGATGTATGTGTGGGCTACCTCACATTTTATACATCTGTTAGGAGTTGATCGATCTTTAGTGTTTGTTTTATTGCCTAAACCTAAAGTGATGCTAAGCGGTAGTATGTGAGGAGTTGGGATGAGAACCTGTTGGAGCTGAGTGGCGTCCGACTACCTGCCTCCACATGGTGCAGGAGGAGAGGTTGGATCGGCTGTGATCACTCTGAGTAGCATGCAGATTAATTACAATCCTGAGCCTCCGTAAGAATCCTCACACAAATGTTGGCACATTTCATCATGTGTATTGATGACTGTCATATGCATTTCTATCTGATGTTGCTATATTTGATGCCTACAAACTTTGGTTTTGTGTCTGTTCAGTTAATGACATGATCATCTTTCTAAATATTACAACAATCCTCCTGAAGCTAATATATATATATGTGTATATATATATATATATACACATATATATATATATATATGTTTCCACACTAACAAGACGTGTCACATCACCACAGACTGCTGCAGAGCTGCTGAAAGGAGAACTGTGTTTTTGTGGGTGGAAACAACTGATAAGCAAACCCAACAAAGCTCATGGAGAGAGTCTGTGTGAGAGGACTAAGCTGACAGCTTTTATAATGACTGGGAGCGTTGGGCCAAGCTGCTCCCAGTCAACCTAAGTGACAGCTCCGCCTACTAATTACATGAACCTGCAGGAGCAAACAAGCTCAGACCAAAGGGCCGTCACACAAGTCAGCTTCAATCAGCAATTTTCTCAGACCCCTGATCTTCCGCGGCACTCGTGTAAAACACCGCCGACCATGACTGCCTTTCAAAGAGCTTTGTGAGATTGTGGCTCCTCAATTCATTCTGATCCCTACTTCATGTTTTAAAGCCTGTAGTCCAATACCAATCCAGCCCCAACACCCTCTCCCAACCCACTTCCACTGTGTTTGGGTGTTGAGGGTCTTATAACCCACTTCCACTGTGTTTGGGTGTTGAGGGTCTTATAACCCACTTCCACTGTGTTTGGGTGTTGAGGGTCTTATAACCCACTTCCACTGTGTTTGGGTGTTGAGGGTTTTATAACCCACTTCCACTGTGTTTGGGGGTTGAGGGTTTTATAACCCACTTCCACTGTGTTTGGGGGTTGAGGGTTTTATAACCCACTTCCACTGTGTTTGGGGGTTGATGGTTTTATAACCCACTTCCACTGTGTTTGGTGGTTGATGGTTTTATAACCCACTTCCACTGTGTTTGGGTGTTGAGGGTTTTATAACCCACTTCCACTGTGTTTGGGTGTTGAGGGTCTTATAACCCACTTCCACTGTGTTTGGGTGTTGAGGGTCTTATAACCCACTTCCACTGTGTTTGGGGGTTGAGGGTTTTATAACCCACTTCCACTGTGTTTGGGGGTTGAGGGTTTTATAACCCACTTCCACTGTGTTTGGGGGTTGATGGTTTTATAACCCACTTCCACTGTGTTTGGTGGTTGATGGTTTTATAACCCACTTCCACTGTGTTTGGTGGTTGAGGGTTTTATAACCAACTTTCACTGTGTTTGGGGGTTGAGGGTTTTATAACCCACTTCCACTCCCCACTAATTGGTTTGGGATGGCACTTAATATGGCGGCCCTTCTGAGGGAGGGTATGGAGAGGCTGCGATCCAGAGTCGTGTGTTTAATTGCATTTTCCAGTCAGTCACAGTATTTATTTATCTGTCATTTGAAATTGGTGCTTTCAACACTGTTGACAACAATTCACATTATCTTATCATACATCATTCAGTGAGAATCTCTTGAAGCTAAAAACCTTAAGCTTTCTGTCCTGTTTGTTCTGTGGTTGCTGGTGGTCACACCGAGTAAGGTTTAATACTTCTGAATAATATAGAAGAGCAACTAGTCTGATTAAAGTGCAGCAAAACAAGCCCATGTTGTGTTATTGAAGAAGTCGGAGTATAATCAGCCAGCTCTGCTCAGGCGTTGGAGGTGTGCAGCTTCTCTCCTGCAGCTCATTTTTGTTCCATTACTCGCTGCAATATTTAAAACTGAGCCGCAGGCAAAAAATTACCATTTTGTTTTGTTGATATATTTTTGATGAATGATCGCGGTCAGCATTAATCTCTCCGATAAATACACACTTTTCTCTTCCTGTGGCTGCTTCACAATAAAGCACCCTGTTTTTGTTTCAAACCATTTGTGCAATTTGAATCCAGCATTGGAACGGCCACCAACAAGGAATACTCTATACTGTAGAGAGGCATTTACTGTATGTGAGTATGCTAAATGTTTATATATATTTATATAGATTCAAACTTCTAGTGGTGAAGATTATGTCTCAGGAATGTTTGACGTATCTTGTGGTACCACACAGGTCACTGTCTTCAGTGTTTTTCTCGGTGACATACAAGATACAAGATCAGAGCTATGCTGATGATGCTGAACTCTATATTTCAATGGAGCCTGGTGACACTTTAAACCCAATTACTGCTTGTCCAATCTTCAGCAGCTTTAAGATGAAGATATGGTGTAAATTATTTTACTTTCCCCTAAAACAACCACAGATCAAATGTGAAGAAAGGAGTGTAGGGATCATTAGGAGCACATCTACTAGGGATAAATAAAGGATTATCTTATCTGATTTTGATTTCTTCTTACCTTCCATCTGAGTGGCTTTGGTGTTAATCAGTCTGATTTTGGAGAATCTCATATTGAACTTAATTCCTTCCTTTCATCACATCTACAGAGGTTACTTTGATGTTCCCTTCAGGTTTATTCTCAGTTCACTTCTCATCAGTTTGTGTATGATTCCCCAGTTAGAAATATGTTTTTCTCCTCTGCAAATTACAGAAAATTTAATCTTTCTTTGAGATGAAATGATGATCGGAGCCGCACTCAATTTTTCTTTTGACTTTCTTTTGCATTCAAATGAGAGCAAGTGTGAGATTGTACCGTTTTTATCCCTTGAATTACGTCACGCAGACTTAGATAAGCCTCTTTACTCATCAAAATATGGACAAACTGAAAAGGTCTGATTCTTCACAAATGTGCCATTTTTCCAGGCTTCCTACAATAATTGATAAATGAGCTTAAAGAATGAAAATAAAAACATTATCTGGTGTCACAGTTCATCAACACCAGTTGATGTTTCATGAGGGAGACCAGGATTTTAGATCTGCCAGCTCGGTACACTTTGTTTAGACCGTCAGCCTCAGGGCCTTGGAGGAAAAACATGACAGCCATAAGTGGCTCAGCTGTAAACCTATTCAACAACACACCTTTGAGGCTTTGCCAAGAGCCTGAGTGTTTCCCTCAAGCATCCCTCCCTGTCGTCTCTCCAAGCCCTGCAGCGGTGGCAACGTAAGCAGGAAACAAACGCTCTTGTCTTCTCCGAGTCTCTTTGGAGGTGGAGTACGCATCACGATACAAACAGACCTCTAAGCACCTTAAGAGGCATGCTAAAGAGACAACAAAGAGTTGTATTTCTTTTTCCTTTTTAGTCTCCTCTGCCTCTCTCCTCCATGCCTTTTATCATGTATTTACCTGAGGGACTCACTTGAGCCTCCTAGAAAACAAGTGACCGTGGATGGCGGATATCCGAGCTCTCAAGAATTAACACAAGACTGAAGTCAAGGATCTGTTTAACATGGTTAATGTCATTCTATGTGTGGACACCCAGATACAACTTACCCGGGGATGAAAAAGCTTTTGGAGAAGTCAGAGTTTCAAAGTGATTTTCACACTTTGAGTCCCCTGAAGAGGAGACATAAATCCTGACAAACAGAGAAGGATAGAGCACACTGTGGTGAGGAAGAGCTAATCGGGTGCTTCTTGTGTGTATTGACAGACAGATTGAAAAGAACCGGCTGGTTTTGTCTTCATTTGTCTTCATTCAGTCCTCAGGACAGGATCCCTACAGTCCAGAAATGTGTAATCAAAGTTCTCCGTGTGGTTGAGTTTATACCTCGCCTGGGCCCGACGGGCTCGTTGGATTATCAGTAGAAAGGGAGATGCATATGCATTATCAGAACATTAAAGCCAGCTCTCTAAGAAAACACACACACATCTGTTTGAGCTCAGAGAGGCCTGCGGTTATTTCTTTGACTCAGACGCTCCAGGAGTTGTACGTTGAAATATTACAAATCAAAGTGGATCGACTGGAGTGTCGCAATCAGGTGCTTCTCAGAACGAGGACAGGAAACTTCCGAGGCCGCGAAGCAATCAGTATGCTGAAGTCCTTTTTTTTCCCATCAAATAAGAAAATCAGTAAAGAAGTTCATTCTTGACCTCAGCAGTGATAGACAGTCTTTATTGTATCTCACAAGATATACAAAACAAATATGGTCATAGTCACATATATCTGCATGCCCTTTCCTGTACTCCCAAATATACTTGCATAAACATCTAAGCACACTCACATATCGATCATATCAGACTGACTCCCGGTCGATGACTTTGAGTTACGAAAAATCTCACTCCGTACTCATCAAGTCCCGCTGCTTGGTCAGCGTCCCTCAGCATCAGAGACTGATGAACGGGCTGCATTGCTTGCGTTTTGGACAGACCGGTGACCGCATGTCAATATACGCTCATTTCAGTGCCTTTCAAAATAAACTTCCGTTTTCACAGGAAGTTAGGTTTAAGCAACACAACCACTTAGTTAGTGTTAGGAAACAGTCGTGGTTGATGTTAACTTCACTGACTAACAACTCACGTGACTCGTCGGTATCACGAGTCACGTGACTGAAGTCTGACGTGACAAATGAAGTCAACGTTACTTTTAGTTTCACACGGGACACGAACAGCGGTCTCCTGGTTGAAAGTCTTGTGTTTGTTTGACCCGTCCACCTCACCTCCTCCCACCCTGAACGGACTCTCACGTTCACTTGCTCTGACAGTCGAATAACGGTTTACATCGGAGTTAGTTGAAAGCCCAGTTCGTCACATACTGCTGCCAAAGGGTGTCTCTGTGCATCTTTGTTGCCGATGCCGAGAGGAACGAGTGAGAACGTGTTGGAAAAAATTGACTTTTAAAAGAAAGTCTTTATTTTACCAGCAGGAAAATGTCAGTTTGTCCTGATAAAGCGGTAAAACCAAAGACGGCAAAATCCATCATGTTTTGTCATCTGAATTTGGACAAAAGGTCCCAAATACACATTTAGAAAACCCTTCAGACTGGGGCAGCCTTACTGCTTCCTTGGTTTGGATAAGGGTTAGGGTTAACAGGAAACAAGTAAGAAAGCTCAGGACGAGGACCAGAAGACGGATCCTTCCTCTAAAGCAGACAGAGATCCAGTAGATGTCATATGTACAGAATTAACAGTTTCATCATTATTTCAATCATTGAATGAATTTTGCACATTAATATGACCGTACAGCAACTCAAATCCATCCTCCACCAACATCCAACGCTCTGACAAGCACAACGTCTGCAGACCCAAACATACTGAACCCTTCACATCCACCTCCCTGTAGAGACGTAACGTATTCTCCTTCAACTTTGTGTTTTCACACACGCAAACTCCACTGGGTTAAAATCACAGTTTCCTCTGCGTTCCTCCCTTAAATAAATATACAGTGAGTGGATGTTCTCTCCAGCTTTTTAATGACTAACAAGGTTAGAAAAAAAGAACACTGAAATGTTAATTACATCTTGTAATGACAAAATGCATGCTAACATCACCTGTGATGAATATTAAGCAGCGTTCCACTTCCACGAGTCTCACCTGAAAGGTCCTGAAAGCTAATTGATGCAGAATTGTTCTGTTTAAATGACAAGCAGAGAATGAATAGAGAGATAAAAGAGTTGATGTCACGGGTTGAAGCTACATGGTGCTGGAAGCCCAAAAGAGTTGGAAATGATTGCACACCATTTTCACCGGCACGTAGAGAAAAAAACAATCATTGAGTGGTTTAGAGAAATGATCGCAGAGCTGAAAGGTCACCTGTCCAATCACTGTCAAAGTGCACCTGAGGTAGGAACTGGACTGTCTGCACATACAGGACATCTCTGGATGCATTCAGTCAGCTTCGGCTGAAATCTTTAGCTTCCATTGATTAGTGATAACCCTCTAGCTCTTGACCCTGAACAGCAAAAACTGTTTTAGCTGTTCAGGGTCAAGCACCTCGCTTAGTAGAGGCACCGGGGGTCTCAATCAGGGTCTAGTGCACGCTGGATACCGTCTACCTCGGAGCGTCTATCACGCACCACTGCTCTTTGGGTGCTCGGTAGGATGGTCTGCCTTTTCCACCCGTAGACTGAACCACTGGCGTGTTCTTATTCATAAGGCTATTCTTCTAAGGCTATACGGAGTCTGCTTCCATCTTACCTACGGACCTACATCATTCAAAAAAGTACAGGAAGTTACCGTCTTCGCTAATCCTACTAACTGTCCCCAAAGTCCGTACTGAGTTGGGATAAACGGCATCCAGTCTGCTGCTCCGTCTTCTTGGAATCAGCTACGAAATGACCTGAAACTTCGAGAGCTGGTCTCACTGAATGTCTTTAAAGTGCTTCTAAAAGACGTTGAAAGGTTGGTCTTAAAGTGGGCTGTGGTCAGGTGCTTTGTTGGCGTATTGCTATTTTGAGGCAGTGGAAAGCAGATTGCACCATCGACCAACAGAAACCTGGTCCAAAGTCAATGGCGCAGTATTTTCCTGCTCTCTAAAGCTGCGTTATTCAGATAGTAAGATGCGCCCACATAGACGGGTTCACAATGGAAGTTTTGACTTAAACACTTAATTTTCTGCATTCTGGTGAATTTTAATGCACCATTTATGTCGGAAAGGTTTTTATTTATATTCTTTAAACACAAATTCTTTTTTCTAATTAAATGAGTCCACAAGGGCTGTTTTCACGTCTCGTGTGGACGGTGCACACGTTCCTCTGTCAGCTTTCAGCGTCTCAGGCTGATGTGTCCGTGCATTACGCACCGTCTCTCCAGCAGCGTCCGGCTGAAAGCGATGCAGCCTCTGGATTTAAATAGTAACCGGAGTGTCCTCCTTATCAGTAAACAGAACATGAAACTCATCAATAGAAGATACTTCTAGGGCTGTACCCAATAGGTGGAAGCTTCATTCATAATGTTGACATTTAAAATCTAAATCAACATTCAAATTTATTTATTTATTCATGTATTTATAAAGTATCCCCATTAGCTGATGCCAACTCATATTCACTTTAAAAACGCGCTCATTCAAATGTTCCCACCATTCATTTACATCATCTATAATTATTTAGCCTGGAGGCCATTACACATGACCAACCCCGGACTATCGATCAGCGGCTTCCGTGATGTGTTCAACAGTAGACGGTGTTTAAATGAGGATCTGCTGCAGGATTGATGTGATGCATGTAAAGAGGGCAGCTATTCCAATGATTGATGGCATCATGAATGACTGTTAGGTTCTGGGTGAGATAACATGAGAAATGGCTGTGAAAGTCTGCAATTAGTCATTTGACTACATACAAACTTGGGATTAGTAGTATAGATTCTATTACTAAAGAATGTGACGGTGAATCTTTTCTCTGCTTTTAACCGGGACAGTTTACGACGCTGTCTGTGTTCGTCCTTATGGTGGCAATGTTAACACGAGTCTTTCAGCTCTGTTTTGGACAACTCTTAGTTTCATCAGTAGACTTTTCGATGCAGAAGACCAGACAGGTGAGCAGTAGTCCGGGTGAGCAGTAGTCCAGGTGAGCAGAAGACCAGACAGGTGAGCAGTAGTCCAGGTGAGCAGAATACCAGACAGGTGAGCAGTAGTCCAGGTGAGCAGAAGACCAGACAGGTGAGCAGTAGTCCAGGTGAGCAGTAGACCAGATAAAGATCAGACTATACTAATATTATTAGTACTGTGCTATTTGTAGAGTTCGGGTCCAGTGGCGGCTGCGTACATTTATAATAACTGCAGATATATATTTGATCTGGTTTATGTTTCATGTTCCTGGTGTTGTGATAGCAGCTACTGAACTGACTCCACTTATTAGTTAACAGCAGTCCGACACTTCCTACGCTAATAAACACACGCCTCCTTTCCTTACTTCCTATGCTAATAAACACATGTCTCCTTTCCTTACTTCCTATGCTAATAAACACACGTCTCCTTCCCTTACGTCCTATGCTAATAAACACACGTCTCCTTTCCTTACGTCCTATGCTAATAAACACACGTCTCCTTCCCTTACTTCCTATGCTAATAAACACACGTCTCCTTCCCTTACTTCCTATGCTAATAAACACACGTCTCCTTTCCTTACTTCCTATGCTAATAAACACACGTCTCCTTCCCTTACTTCCTATGCTAATAAACACACGTCTCCTTCCCTTACTTCCTATGCTAATAAACACACGCCTCCTTTCCTTACTTCCTATGTTAATAAACACAGGGAATTTAAAAAAGTTCAAAGACACAATTAGATGTTGAAAACATTACATCTCCTTTTGTAAGATCTACAGCCAGCTGTTTAACATCTGGGCAGCAGGTGAAGACAAAAGCAAAACAAAAATCATGATCTTTTTGTAAAGATTTTCTCCAATCTGGTGAAGACTGGTCTGACATTTGATATACGTTCAGAAACACGACTTCTATAAGACGTCCATGTTGTCCTGCTGGATGTGAATGTTAGCAATTGGTAGCTAACACATTAGCTGACGGATGTTTAAATGTCTCATCGCCGTCTTTGCAGTGAAAAAAACCCTCATTGATCATTTTTGCAGATACGTTCAGTTTGAACATTTAGCCATTTTGCACAAACTGTCTGATCTAATCAATGTGGAATTTAATCCGGGCCGCCGTATAAAATGTATTTGCAATTGTAAACTAGTGGTATCGTGACAAAACACTCTTGGCTTTTATTCTGAAATGTGCCTGTGTCCTCGCATAAAAGAAATCCAGGTGTCATTCCGTGGCCAGGTTCTCCTGGCTCCCCGCTTAGATATGAGTCGGGATCAGAAAGAATACGTTATCATACATTATATGTAGCTGTGATAGAAGCTGTGATCATCATGGCCGATCACATTCATTACTTCCGTCTCCTTTAAACACAGAGCTCTCCTCGCCTGTAGAGACGGTTCCTCAGAGGAAGCTTATCGGACATGTTGAAGTCGTCATGTTTTCCATGCATCATTCTATTAGTCATCACTTGTCACAGATCCGGTTTGTGATTTTCACGGACAGGATCTCGAGGTGCAGCCGGGGGAGGAGAGTTTCCGGTTTGGTGACCTCAGAATTGCATCTCTGCTCTTTGCAGATGATGTGGTTCTGTTGGCTTCATCAGACCGTGACCTGCAGCAGCACCGGGGCGGTTTGCAGTCGAGTGCGAAGCGGTCGGGATGAGAGTCAGTACCTCTGAGTCTGAGGTCATGGTGCTCTGCTGGAAAACGGTGGACTGTGCCCTCCTGGGTGGGAGTGAGTCTTTGCCCCTGCAAGGGAGTTTAAGTTGGGTTGGCTGGGCTCCTCCTTCACCTCTAAAGGGGCCAGCTGAGGTGGTTAAACATCTGATCAGGATCTCCTGGACGTCTCCCTTTGGAGGTTTTCTGGGCACATCCAGCTGGTAAGAGGCCCCGGGGTAGACCCAGAACACGCTGGAGAGATTATATATCTGGTCTGGTCTGGGAACGCCTCGGGGTCCCCAGGAAGAGCTGGAAAATGTTGCTGGAGAGAGGGACGTCTGGAACTCCCTGCTAAGCCTGCTGACCCCGAGACCCAGATAAGAGGAAGAAAATGGATAGATGGATAGATAGATGGATGGATGGATGGATGGATGGATAGATGGATGGATGGATGGATGGATGGATGGATGGATAGATGGATGGATGGATGGATGGATGGATAGATGGATGGATGGATGGATAGATAGATGGATAGATAGATAGATAGATAGATAGATGGATAGATGGAGAATAATCTGTAATATAATCATCTGCAGTTCAATACCACCACAGTGCCATAAACAAAAGGAAAACATGATTTAAAAAGTGGTGTATGTTTAATTCTGATAGATGAGACCAGGTGAGGACTGGCAGGGAGGGACAGTCCTGACGGAGTAATTAGACAAATCTTCCATATGTGTCCATCTACAACATGCGTGTTGATTTACCCGGCAGAAGGAACTCTGTTTTTTAAAGCAGCATCCTGTGGCTCTGCTCCATTTCATATTTCTCCGTCCCTATTCTCGGAATGATTCTGTCCACGCTCCTAGTTTCAGATTCAGGGTGATTCATTCTCCAGAGTTGTCCCCAGACTGTAAATCAGTTCTCCTCTCACTCTCGGCTTCTACATTTTCAACACGAGATCAATCTTTGTACCTCTACCTCTCTGACACCTACATGACTGATTTACTGTGCCTTAAATATGTATAGCATGCAACGAGCAGAATGCCTCCTCTGTTTAAAAAGATGATCAAATAAATTAGAAACAAATTGATTAAATGCATTAAAGTGCTTTGGTTTGTTATTTGAAAATGTGTTTTAAAAAGAAATTGAATGATTTGATTTTAAAAAAGATCTCATTAAATCTATTTGTTCTAACCTCTAGAGGCTGAAAGAGGAGAATCCACAGCAGCGACACACAGCTGCAGCTCGTTGTTATCAGGCTACGCTGCGTTTGGACGGTCAACTCTTAAAGTCACGTCAACACTTAAACAGTGTTTGTGTTCAGGTGTTCATCAGTCGTAAAATGCGCTGATTAAATTGTAAATAACCTTATCTACGGAAGCCCTGGAAGGCAAACGGGATTTTTTTTCCTGGTGATCCATTTTCTAAGTTTTATCTAAATTATTTTCTCTCCTGTGTTTATGACTAAAGAACAGGTGGAATCGTTTTGCCAGGATAAACAGGTACACAGGTAAACAGGTACAAAACAAAATTGGCAAATTTTTCTAAGTTACTTTTTTTTTCTCTGTGTGAAAATAAGTTTCAGGCTTATTTTTATAGGATGAAGCATTCAGGTTTTCTTCCAAGTGATATTTAATTTCTCCATGGACTCTAAACACAACGTACGTGTAGACCGTTTCAGCAGCATTGTGTTGCTAGGCAACACTTAAAAAATCTGCCTAATTGTTTTTTCATTTGTTTTCAGACAGGAAAAAAAAAAAGGATTTTTTTCCACCTGTTTCACAGAAAAACTAATTAAGTTGGAAAGATTATTCTGGCAAAAAAGATTCCAGCTGTTTTTAAGTCATAAACAGAAGAAGAAAATAATTTGGATCAGACTTAGAAAATGGATCACCAGAAGTCGTTCTTATCTGAGCCTCTTTAGTCCACATCTCTAGACCGATCAATGAACCATTTCAAAGTAGTCTTCCTTTAACTACATTCTTAAGGACTCAACCTGAGTTTGCTTTAATGAAGCACTCCAACACTGTCATAAAGTTAGGGAGTGTCGTGTTCCCACTATTTGCTTTCAGGTGGTGATCAGTCGGCGGTAAATATTTGACCAAACCTGATGTCAGAACCACAGGAGGACGTAGAGATTGTTCCTGTTATCATCCTGTTGGCTTTTACAGCTGTATGACCGACCTGGGTCCAGTTTCACTAAGATAAACTTTAACTGTGGCTTCAACACGTTCTCTCTCCCAATCATCAGATACCACCGCTGGTCTTTGACCCTCGGCATCGGAGACCGACGCACGGGCTACTGCTCTTGAGTTACTTCTGGACGGACCGGGAACAGCGGGTCAAAATACGCTCGTTACATGCATAGTGTCCTTTCAAAATAAACTTCCGTTTTCACAGGAAGTTAGGTTTAGGGAACTGTGACGGGCCTCAGTACGTCCGCTCACTGGTCTTCTCACTGTGACGGGCCTCAGTACGTCCGCTCACTGGTCTTCTCACTGTGACGGGCCTCAGTACGTCCGCTAACTGGGCTTCTCACTGTGACGGGCCTCAGTACGTCCGCTAACTGGTCTTCTCACTGTGACGGGCCTCAGTACGTCCGCTCACTGGTCTTCTCACTGTGACGGGCCTCAGTACGTCCGCTAACTGGTCTTCTCACTGTGACGGGCCTCAGTACGTCCGCTAACTGGTCTTCTCACTGTGACGGGCCTCAGTACGTCCGCTCACTGGTCTTCTCACTGTGACGGGCCTCAGTACGTCCGCTCACTGGTCTTCTTACTTTGTTTTGTTCCTTGTCAGCAGGTTTTACTGACTGTTGCCATAGAGACCTGGGTCTGCAGGGTCGGACTGGGAACAGGATCCGGACCTGGTCCCCGTTCTCCGCTGGAGTCAGCCTGCTGCTGCTCATCTGTCCAGACTCCTTCCTCCTCCTCCTCTTCAGTTGGACTGTTAATGTTGTCTCTGCTGCTGCTGGCAGGACGTTTTGTGTTACTGGCATCATGGAGGATCAACAGGCCGGAGCTCCCAGCATTTTAATGAAGCAACGTTTGTATTTAACAGAGATCTTCATCAGGCATCGTCACAAAGCAGAGCAGGCAACATGTACACACACACACACACACACACACACACACACGCGGACGCACACACACACACACACGCACACACACATGCAGACACATACATGCACACACACGCAGACACACACACACACAGACACACGCACACACACGCACACACACACACGCAGACACACACACACACGTACACACACACACACACACTCGTACACACACACACACACACACACACACAAACACACAGACAGACACGCAGACACACACACACACACAAACACACAGACAGACAGACAGACACACCATCACTCAGCTGCTCCTTATCTGCTTGATTGGAGGTCAATCAGGTCACACATCTGGACCGATCATGGAGGCAGAACACTCCTCTAGAAGACAACACTGATCGAGCACTGATCTTAACATCACAGGTTCAGTTCAAACATTAGAAGTTATAAATCATTTAAAATCTTTATATAGAAAAATAGATGTATTTGTTTGTCAGTCTAGTCACTGGACCGACCAGAGTGGAGCTGGACCGACCAGAGTGGAGCTGGACCGATCAGAGTGGAGCTGGACCGACCAGAGTGGAGCTGGACCGACCAGAGTGGAGCTAGACCGACCAGAGTGGAGCTGGACCGACCAGAGTGGAGCTAGACCGACCAGAGTGGAGCTAGACCGACCAGAGTGGAGCTGGACCGACCAGAGTGGAGCTGGACAACCCTGTCTGATATTAGAGGGGACAAAATGTGACTCTATGACAAAGATCAAGAACAACTAGAGACAACAGAATGACTGATATACAAACACATTAAATCCATCACATAAGGGATTAATTAAAATATAAATTATAAACCACAAATCAAACAGAAAAAACATTAAACATGAAAAACTATTACATAAAAAAACACAAAGAACATGGACCAAAATAATATTACTGACCAATTCTTTGTTGTTTTGATGTTCAGACCAGAAGTAGGTGTGTGTGTGTGTGTGTGTGCGTGCGTGCGTGCGTGCGTGCGTGCGTGCGTGCGTGCGTGCGTGTGTGTGACACTGACTTGACGAAGATCTGTGTTAGATCCAAACGTTGCTTCATTAGAACTGCTGGGAGCTCCCGATGCAGCGTGTGGATCGTTTTCTCATGTTTCACTGTTCAGTCATGACGTGCAAGAGAGGAACGAGACAAAACCAAATATCTTTGGATTGCATTTGATAACCTGCTAAAACCTGCTTTAACCTGCTTAAACCTGCTGAAACCTGCTGAAACCTGCTAAAACCTGCTAAAACCTGCTTTAACCTGCTAAAACCTGCTGAAACCTGCTGAAACCTGCTGAAATCTGCTTAAACCTGCTTAAACCTGCTGAAACCTGCTTAAACCTGCTGAAACCTGCTTAAACCTGCTGAAACCTGCTAAAACCTGCTTAACCCTGCTGAAACCTGCTGAAACCTGCTTAAACCTGCTAAAACCTGCTGCATATGAAAGGTGAGATGGCTTCTGTTCCCGGTGTCCTGGATGAATCATCGGGTGATTTGTGTTGACAACCTGCTCCCGACCAGCTACACTTCAACACTCCCAAGCAGAGGACGTACCGCTGGTATATCAACAGTTATCAAATTCAATTAAAGGTGTGAGAATCCTGATTCACAGAGACGGGGGGGCATGTATTAACCAGAGAGGCATTTTGACCTTCTCCTCCTCATTAATTCTGCCAGAAGCATTAGAGAGAGTGAAGTTGAGAAGTGTGGAAGAGCATCTGTGGTTGTGTGTGTGCGTGTGCATTAATGTGTGTGTGAAAGATTCACTGAACACATTTTAAAATCTCTTTTCTTCCCTAAAAGAAACGGGATGCGTTGTGACAGAAGAATAACGCTGTATCCATCAAATCAGTTCATCCTGCAGCTCTTGTAATTAACGCTTTGTTAATGCATGAGAATACAGTCATTATAAATGCTGCTCTAAACACCGACATGCTGAACTCTCAGCCACAGAAACCATCTCCGGGAACTTTATCTCCATACGACGTGTAAATAGAGTTTCACCCTGAGGGCAGAAACATGTTGGACGTGTTGGAGTAGAACGATGCAACGATTGTTGTGAATGTCACGTCGCAGTAAACGAGTCGAGCTCATCAGAGCAGAATATACAGTCTGGAGCTTCAGACGCCCGAACTGTATGCATTTATTCAGTTATTTGTAGCTCTGTGCAGCAACAGAAGCGCTTCAGCTGTTTCAAGATGGAATGAGATAAATGAGGAACGAACGGTTACCATGAAGACAACTGAGGGAAGGTTATAGTGTCAGTTCTAGAAATCAATCCTCAAACTTCTGATGAGGACGTGTTGGTCCGTCAGCTGGTCACTGAGACGGAGCTTTTCACATTCCAGCTAAATAGCTGTTTTGTTTAAAATGTGTTTCAACTTATTAATTAAGAATTCAGGTGTTCATCTCACTGAAGTCTGCAACCTGAGCTCAGCTTCACCTTTCATCCGTTCATCTTCCTGCTTCACAGCGATGACAGAAAACAGCAGGAACATCTGGATATTAACTGGGATCAAGACTTTCTATTAATAATACTGCATCAAAGCTCATTTTACCCCCAATAGGTCATGTATTCATGTTCATTACAACAGCAGATACATAGGCGTATAATATGCATTCAATAGATTAACGTCACATATCATATCATTTATAACTAAGCTAATTAGCAATGCTTAAAGTAAATACACAGTGCCAATCAAAACATAACATATGCAATTAAAAATACTGAGCAGAGTTCATCTCAAGCCGCAGAGCGGTGTGGCAGAGCGGTGTGGCAGAGCGCTGAGGCAGAGCCGTGTAGCAGAGCGGTGTAGAAGAGCGGTGTGGCAGAGCGGTGTGCCGGTGTGCCCCCCCCTTATTTCTAACCGGTACACAGGATTGTTCCCTCCGGGGCACGAGTCCCAAACAGACCGGAGCGGTTGCATCCTGAGTTAATAAAACATGGAAGAGCAGAAGGGAAACGGCGTCAGAAGGAGATCCAAGAAGGCTGCCTGCCCTCATCGGGGAGAAACACTCGGAGGGTAAAGAGTTGGCTTTCAACCTGACGGTACCACGCTTCGGTTTTCCTTCGTTCTTTGACACAGTTTAGAAACAGTTTCTGGGACTTGAATTAAAAAACAAACTTCAGTGGCGCTCTATAGGACTCCATCTTATTAAAGTAGAGCATCAATAAGCTCCGGCCTGTGGCTCGTTATGGCTCCTGATATCACCATTATGTAATCTGTATTAGTTCCTCTCCTCAGTAGAGGCTCATCAACCTTCAGTCTCCATGATTGTGTGATATTAGTTCTACCATCATAGGAGCTGGTCAGCGTGTGCTGCTTATCTACTGGCTCTGTGTGCAGTATGAACCACATCTCTGTGTGTTTGGGGTTCATGAAGGGGGGGGCTGCTGCAGCGCAGAGGGTTGAGCAGGTTGTTCTTTAACTGTCTGCATGTGGAAGTGTCCTTAATGCTTTACAGCAGCTCTCCTGCTCCTGAGGATGAGGATGAGGATGAGGACGAGGACGAGGATGAGGATGAGGACAAGGATGAGGATGGTTGAATGCAGAGGTCATAATCATTATGTACCTGTATTTATATGTTATCTAATGAACTTTAGTTCAAGCTGAAGATGAAGCATTTACATTTGTTGGAATATAAATGCAGTTAATATCTGTCCATTATACAATCATCTACAAACATAGACTGTTATATTACATTTTTAAACTTTAAACTGTAGTTTGAAAAGTGAAAGCTAACAACAATACAGCCACACCAGCACCTCTGTGAGGCTACTTGGATATGCTTCAATGCTAATGTGCAGTCACTAAGCGGGTATAATGTTGAAATCAAGAAAACAACCTTCTGTTTATTCTGCTGTGCATTTTGTTGTATTTGGTGAATTTCTGCTTCGAGGTTGTTGACAGAATTGTGTTTTGCAGCTTTTCAGCCCTCCACCTGCAGCAGCTGGTCTACGGCCTGTTTGTGTGTGTGTGTGTGTTTGCGTGTGTGTGTGTGTGTGTGTGTGTGTGTGTGTGTGTGTGTGTGTGTGTGTGTGTGTGTGCGTGTGTGTGAGTGTGTGTGTGTGTCACATGCAGGCAGGTGGCAGGATAATGTCAGCGATGGCTGCGTGTGCTCACATGTCAGTGAAGAAGAGGAGGATATCTTTTGAAAAGGGCATCTTTTAAAGGCCAGAAGTACAGTCTCAATATCTCCTCTTCTCTTCCTGTTGAGTCAGGTTGACTCTCTCTCCCGCGGCGAGCAACAGTTTATAATATTTACTCATAAAATATTAAACATTTTTAGACCTTAAAGCAGAAATATGAAGGTCATAGTTGAAGGTCACTGTCTATAGAATAAATGACATCTAAATAACAAATATAAAACCTCTTTCACACACTAAAGCTCCTCTCATTCATCATGTAGTGCACACATGTTCACCAACAGCATGTAGTGCACACATGTTCACCAACAGCCTGTAGTGCACACATGTTCACCAACAGCCTGTAGTGCAGACATGTTCACCAACAGCATGTAGTGCACACATGTTCACCAACAGCATGTAGTGCACACATGTTCACCAACAGCCTGTAGTGCACACATGTTCACCAACAGCTCTTCACAAACAATCCAATAGATATGAATCCTGAATATATCTGTTCCATCTAATAGTCATGTATGTGGCAGGCCCACTTTAGCTTTATGAACATGAGTTGAAACACTTCATGGAGTGATTAGTCTTCCCTCAGAGATGACTGTGGACACTAGAAGGAGCAGGTCGGTGTATTATATATTATATATATATTAACATATATGTGTGTTTATGTGAGTGAGAGAAAGAGAGGGGGGGCTGCTCATTGTTCTGACGGCACCATAGTCTGAAAAAGCCCATTTGTCCGACAGCCCGTTATCCGAAAAACAAACATCCATTGTTCTGAAGGCCCATTGCTCCGAAAACACCAAGCCGGTCTCACTGAATGACGTCTGAAGAGGACTCTCTCTGTGAGGGAACGGTCAGTTCATGTAGCTCGCTATCTAACTCCGTTCCTGTCTCAACTGTCGGCAGCCTGGACATGTTCTTCATCACATGATGAGACATGCAGATTTCAGGAATACGTCCGCTGTTGGCCCGTTGTCCATGTGAAGCCTCACAACTCCTAAACTACGGTTATTATGGAAATGTTCCTGGTTTACTGCTCTGGTTCCTTTGTTTTGCAGCTTCCTGCTGGTAGACATGGAAATGTCAAACTTTATGAGCGGATAAAGAGTGGCAGGCTGCACCTCTGTTTTCTGTCCCTGTGAGGCTAAAGGTGTCATTAGAACTGGAAGGATTGAACCTGAAGGAGCCTCATGTGAAGAGGCTGCAGCACCACAGAGAGCTGATTAACCTCGCTGCCTCACCTGCCTGCTGCCGGGAGACACACAGCTGATCCTCCTCATCAACGTCAACAGTTCTACAGCAAACACAGTATAGTGGTGTTATCTGGAAACCTCCTTTCTCCTTCATGTATTCTTCCTCTTCTCCAGAACCTGCAGTCGCTCAAACTGGGTTCAAATCCACAATCCTTGTTCTGTGGAAAATCACCTTCCAGACTTCAGTTGAAGCTAATGCGATCATTTAAAGACATTACTGCAGACATATATAATACTGTGCATTACATATATAATACTGTGCATTAAATCATACGTTTTGTTTGATTTGCACAGTGAAGGTCAAACATCTCAGTGAAGGTCAAACATCTAATAAGCAACAACTTTGTGAGTGGAGGGGCACTTCTGAGAGTGCAGATTCAAATGGTGCATTTTCCAAAGTTGTTTGATGGATGTTTGATGTGCACACGGGGGGCTCAGGGTCCACGCACACAGTCAGGGTTCGATTACCAGCAGCGGAACGTCCGGCTCCCAGGTGTTGTTTCCAGAGTGAAAGTTATTTGCAGTGCATCCCGTGCAGTAGAGAGGTCGTTGTTGCTGTGAACCGTACGGCTCGGGGTCAAAATAGGCGATACCTGCTGACGTTCCATGTGTCGACGGAGCGTAACACACGGAGGAACTGATGTCTGCATTGGTGACGTTACAGAGTGTTCCAAATGGAGGACTTCTGTCATTCCGTGAACGTGGAGCACCGAGCAGGAAGTATCCTGTTTATTACGCTGTGGAACGGAACGCAGTCATTACCCGCACATCTGTCTGCAGCCCGTCCAGGTGACCTGGAGGTCAGCAGTGCAGCGCAGCAACAAGATGAGACGGTCCTGGTTCTGTGCCTGGATCACGTCCATCGCTGAGCGTGTGGCAATAACTCTGACAACCATTATCCCTCGGCCTTATACAGCAGAATATGATATTATATAGTGCTCCTTCTCTCGTTGAGGAATTAATACAAACCTTTCTCTTTTCAGTTTCAAACATTAAAATCACTTCAGGGTTTGAAATTCACTTTGGTTAGTAGAAAAAACGTCCACAGAGCGAGTTCTACCACCCGCGGTTCCATCTGAAGTTAACGGGCCATGCTGGTACTGCTCACACACACGCACGCATGCACGCATGCACGCACACACACACACACACACACACACACACACACACTGCTCAGTGTGTGTTCAGCAGGTCCAACCTGTTCTTTAAGTTCAGCGTGTTCCACAGTTCTCTTATTAGAAGTCAGATGTGCTGTTACAGTGTTTGTGAACACCACTGCAGCGTTCACTGATCTCAGCTGCTGCATCATCTCATTTCAATGAAGTTTGTTTTTCTCAGCAGATATGCAGCAGCTCTCCTCGGGCACCTCCATGTAGTTCACATCGGAGTTCCTGCTGAATATAACAGACGGCTCTCCACAATAGTACTGTCCTCCAGTGTTGTGATGCTGCGTCTGTCCTTCCATTGTTAATAATAATAATAATAATAATAATAATAATAATCGGTTGAGCATCGCTGGTGTGTCTTTGCATTGTAATGAATACATGATTTTGTGTTTGTTTTTCCTGAATGTGTGCATGCATACAGTATCCGTATCAGCGTGTGTGTGTGTGTGTGTGTGTGTGCGTGCAGCAGATAGTGGAGATGAAAGAAATGTCAGCTGCCAACAGACATCCTGCTGATCTGCAGTCTTCCACTCTGCATGTGGGCCTGTTGTCTCTGTGATCAGCTGGTTACAGTTTCCCTGCAGTCAAACAACAGATTACAGATGAACCCCAGTGACTCCATGTGATGATCCTGTGATGAAGATGTAATGAAGATGTGATGATGTGATGAAGATGTAATGATGTGATGATGTGATGAAAATGTGATGATCATGTGATGAAGATGTGATGAAGATGTGATGATGTGATGAAGATGTGATGATGTGATGAAGATGTGATGATGTGATGGATGTGATGATGTGATGATGTGATGAAAATGTGATGATCATGTGATGAAGATGTGATGAAGATGTGATGAAGATGTGATGATGTGAAGAAGATGTGATGATGTGAAGAAGATGTGATGATGTGATGAAGATGTGATGATGTGATGAAGATGTGATGATGTGAAGAAGATGTGATGATGTGAAGAAGATGTGATGATGTGAAGAAGATGTGATGATCATGTGATGATCATGTGATGAAGATGTGAAGAAGATGTGATGATCATGTGATGATCATGTGATGAAGATGTGATGAAGATGTGATGATGTGAAGAAGATGTAATGAAGATGTGATGATGTGAAGAAGATGTGATGATGTGATGAAGATGTGATGATCATGTGATGAAAATGTGATGAAGATGTGATGATGTGAAGAAGATGTGATGATGTGATGAAGATGTGATGATGTGATGAAGATGTGATGATGTGAAGAAGATGTGATGATGTGAAGAAGATGTGATGATCATGTGATGATCATGTGATGATGTGAAGAAGATGTGATGAAGATGTGATGAAGATGTGATGAAGATGTGATGATCCTTGTGTGTTTGTGAGGCCGAGTCACTGTCACCACATCCACGTATGTTCGCTCACGTCCAGTCTGGAGAAGCGTAGTTCATCTTTAGGACAAGATGCACACACGCACGCACGCACGCACGCACGCACGCACGCACGCACGCACGCACGCACACACACACACACACACACACACACACACACACACACACACACACACACACACACACACAGTATGTATGGACTTATTGTATATTCACCAGTAGATGGACTAAAACAGGCTGCTGCTCGAGCACGGGTCAAGGGTTCATCCTCAGAGCAGCATGAATGTGGAGATGCACATAAACCACAACAACGACCTGCGTGACAAGCAAGCTGATTGGTTGATGGATCCGACACCTGGTCATGAACCTTTCTTTATTTATATCTGGTAGAAGCATTATTTGATCTTCAGGCTGGAACTACCGCACACGACCACAAAACAAGGAAGCAGCTGATGTAAACATCAAGTGTCTCATTTATCATACACACTTCATAAATATATATATATATATATATATAATATATCTACTGTTATCACTCCTGATGTTGACACAATGCATCATATGATCTGATAAATGGGAGCTTTTTATGAATAACAGCAACAATATATAATCCTGTTATAATAATTATAATATAGTTTAGATTTGGTCCAGAGGGATACGTATGATATGTCCTCACAGCGCTGGTTGTGCTAACTGACATACTAGTTATTGGTAAACTCATTGTTATGTCTCAGATTTCAGTGTATCGATGGAGGAGTTGGGAATATAAACGAGTCAGAGGATCGCTGCTTAGAGAGTCCCGTCTGGACCTGCTCCGTATGAAGAGCGTCTCTAGATAACCTCTGTTATGATTTACATCATATATATATAACAATAAACTGAATTAAACTGGTAGACTAACAATGTAATTGTGACTTGTACCGCTCCGCGAGGCTCGACTGCAGTCGGCAGAAATACACACAGAATGAAACCTTCAGTGTTTTGAGTCCCCGTTAATGCTTCATGCTTTTCTTGTCTGTTTGAATCTAAAACGTTTCTGAACCAAACATAATGAACGTTGTGAATGTTGTTTCATCACATACGTAGTATACATACATGTACTGCTTGAGGAGCAGCAGGCGGCTGTAAAGCGCCCCGAGGAGCAGCTTGGGGGTTCAGTGTCTCCCTCGAGGACACTTGTGGACTTGTTGTCCCAACATTGTGATTAAAGGACGACCCGCTCTCCCCCCGAGCCACAGCCGGCCGACTCTAATGAAACTCTTTTCAAAATATTAGAATAAAGATGCTGCGATGTGTCTGGATGGAGACATGCTGTGTATTTATACCACGGCTTTGTGGCTTTCATCTGCCTGCTGCATAACGTGCACATCATTTATGCACAAACACATTTATACTTTTATACTCACATTCCTCTAAAGAGTTTGAAGAAAATGCCCTGAGATATATTATGATTATATAAAATGAGTACTATACATGTTTTCTCTGAACTGAACTGCAGTGAACTTATTTTAACTTCAAACAACCATAAATCGCCTTCTTTTGTTTCTCACGCTGCGTTTGATTCACCTCGTTATACATCTAATCTCTCACTCACTAAATACTCTCTTTTACCCCCGAAGCTCTCTGTTCCCTGACGGTGCATCAGAGTCTCATTTACAAATAGGTTTGGACAAAAAACACACGCGTGAGACAAACAGCAGTTCGGCGAGGCGGCCGTCCCGCAACGCTCATGCCGGCCGTCCCGCACCGCTCACGCCGGCCGTCCCGCACAGCTCACGCACCGCTCACGCCGGCCGTCACACACCGCTCACGCCGGCCGTCACACACCGCTCACGCCGGCAGTCACGCCGGCAGTCACGCATCGCTCACGCCGGCAGTCACGCCGGCAGTCACGCACCGCTCACGCCGGCAGTAACGCACCGCTCACGCCGGTAGCCACGCACCGTTCACGCCGGTAGTCACGCACCAAGCCTGTTCTTTCTTCTGTTCACGCACTTATCTGGTAAGATTGGAACTCCTTAACATTTTGTACTTCAAGGTTTCACTTTAGTTTAGTGTTTAACTATTTGTGGATGTACGTGCACATGTTTAACTATGTGTGGATGTACGTGTACATGTTTAACTATGTGTGGATGTACGTGCACATGTTTAACTATGTGTGGATGTACGTGTACATGTTTAACTATGTGTGGATGTACGTGCACATGTTTAACCATGTGTGGCTGTACGTGCACATGTTTAACTATGTGTGGATGTACGTGCACATGTTTAACTATGTGTGGATGTACGTGCACATGTTTAACCATGTGTGGATGTACGTGCACATGTTTAACTATGTGTGGATGTACGTGCACATGTTTAACTATGTGTGGATGTACGTGCACATGTTTAACTATGTGTGGATGTACGTGCACATGTTTAACTATGTGTGGATGTACGTGTACATGGTCTTATCGTGATGACTTGTTTTTCTTGTTACTGCGGCAAAACCAATGAATTAAACAAATAAAGGTCTTGAACTTGTATCAAGCTGAAAGTGAACGTTTCCTGTGAAAATATACGATGCTTATAACAAGTGGAAACTGACAGGTCCAAGAGTGATGCTGGAGGGGAACCTAGAGAGCATCGTAGTTTGAAGCGTAGCGTCACTGACCGAGCGTCAGTATTATGAGAACGTGCTGTTTGGTGTTTTTATTGGCCGATTCTAACGGTGTGCGTCAGCGAGTAGTGAAAGTGATTCAATCAAGTGTTGGTTTCTGCATCCTTCACACTTTCTCTGTCAAAAGAAAAGCTCAGGTATAAACTTTCTACTAACTTCAAAAACTTCAAAAATAATGTTGGAAAGTTTATTTTGTTCCATTTTTAATAAAGAAATCTAAAGAGCCAATAATCAGAAGACAAGGTGACACTTTGATTCACCTTTCCTGACCCCGGCTTTACAACTCTTATATATATATTCCCTCTTTCTCTGCTCCCAGTGCTCACCTTTTTCTCTTTTTACTAATCCCTTCTCACTTTCCTTCCTTTCGTTCCCGTTCCCCGGTTTGATTCCCACCCTCTCTCTCCATCCCTCGGGCGTATCGCAGAGCTGCCGTCAGATGTTATCATCAGATGCCTCGCTGCGTTCTCATCCCCTCCTTCGGCATGTTAGATCACACATTCTCTTCTCTTTCTCTCTCTCACCCTTTTTATCATATCACTTCGTCTACATGTCTGTCTCTTTCTTCCTCCCTCACCAGCTCACATGTCAGATGTTCTGCTCCGCTCCATCTCAACTGTTCTCTGACTTTGTTTTGCATATTGATGAAAAGATGAGTTTCTTCTGTCTTTGTTTGATTAGACTTTTCTAACTCTCTGAAGTGGCATCACATTCATCATCTTTTTTTATGTCTTTATTTCATTGCGATTTTCCTTTCAGTTGAGACGTGAATAAAGAAACAACAGCTTCCTTTTCAAGCATCTTCTGAAGCAACAGGACTCCCAGGAGGCGGCTGCACAGCTGGACCGGCACTGTCACAAACTGTCGAACAAAACAGTGGCGAGCCGACGTCGAGCCGACGCCGAGCCGACGCCAAGCCGACGCCGGCAGCCCAATTTCTCACAAACATGACAAAACACAATGATTATTTTAAATGGCAACATGCAGAGGCTGATATTTCACTAACTTGATGCAGCTCAATCACAAGACAGTTACATCTGAAGGCGTGTTGCTCTGCTCAGACAGTTCATCCACAGCTGTCAGTAATCAGGGAACATTGCCAGTAGTCTGTGTGTCCCGTTGAGCTCCGAATGGCAGGTCGACAGCAGGGTCCAAACATGCTCTATTTAGAATGAAAATAGATTTTTCATGTGTTTAAATTGATCAAAACAAGTGAAGGAACTTTGGGTGAACAATGTGAATGCGGTCGCTCATGGTTAAGAAAAGAAAGTTTTAACTTTTTATTGTTGTATAAGTACACCTAGCCAATAATTACTAAAGTTAGACCAAATTAAATCACCATATCATCCAAACTACATTCCTTTTCATCTGCTACGCCCAGCAGCTAGTTGTCTCTCTGGGATGAATGAAGGGAAATTGAAATGAACAGATTTGGATTTATATTTGTCCGGTGGAACTGATAGAAGTTTGGGGACTTTATGTAGGTTTTTACATATTAAACATTTTGAATTGTTTTTTATTGCCAGCGTGTGAACTAAAGAATGGATGTGACGTCAGGTGCGCTCGCGAGGGTCATATGCCCGGTTCAGTTTCCGGTATCAAACACAAACTCAAATGTCATCAGAATTCAAGACATGACACGGACTTGAGTGAACATCACCACATCTGCCCTTTGAAGACCTCATCTACTCAGACTCAACCGTCTATTACCCAAAACCTCTTCAGCACAAACAGAAATGAAAACAAATAAAAAGGAAGTTGTCAAGTCCTTAAAATACATTTTTCGATTTTTTTAAATGCCTATTGTAAATGATCCTCACATTTTGCTCAAAAGACCGTAGAGACGTTATTATGCTTTGAGTAGTCAGAAGTCTAGAAAAGTGCTATATAAGTCCAAGTCCATTTACCATTATGGCCAAACATTAGTAGAACATTTGGTTCTTTTGCATTAAATAAAACGTTCACTCAATGAACACATGATGTGTTGTGTTTAGAACATAAAAACACTCTTTAAAATGGGGTAACTAACCCTCAGGTTAGTGTGTGTGTGTGTGTGTTTGTCTGTGTGTGTGTGTGTGTGTGTGTGTGTGTGTCTGCGTGTGTGTGTGTGTGTGTGCGTGTGTTTGTCTGTGTGCGTGTGTGTGTGTGTGTGTGCGTGTGTGCGTGTGTTTGTCTGTGTGCGTGTGTGTGTGTGTGCGTGTGTTTGTGTGTGTGCGTGTGTTTGTCTGTGTGTGTGTGTGTGTGTGTGTATTCATGTTCCACTACATCAGATCATCAGCAGAGAACAACAGCCTACAACAGACACCCCGGTGAGCCACGCTATCTCGCAGCAAGTCCCACACCTGTGCACCCTCCAGGCCCGGAGGACCAAAGGTCGGCACCTTTGACGTCACCAACGTGTGGACTCGGAAGAGACCTGCGGGGTTCCGAGGAACCCATTTGGGAGCGGAGCTGTGGAGACGGATCAGGAGGTTTTAAACCTAAAGGGGTCGTGACATTCTGTGACACAACAAATCCGTACAGATTAGGGTCACCGATGGTGAGAGTTTACTTCCACCTCTGGAACAGAGAGAGAGAAATGTCCCTATAAAGCCCCACAAGGCAGCTATCATCTGAACCCGTTACCATCTATCATCTGAACCCATTACCATCTATCATCTGAACCCGTTACCATCTATCATCTGAACCCATTACCATCTATCATCTGACCTGTTACCATCTATCATCTGAACCCCATTACCATCTATCATCTGAACCCATTACCAGGTATCATCTGAACCCGTTACCATCTATCATCTGAACCCATTACCAGGTATCATCTGAACCCGTTACCAGGTATCATCTGAACCCGTTACCATCTATCATCTGAACCCATTACCAGGTATCATCTGAACCCATTACCATCTATCATCTGAACCCATTACCAGGTATCATCTGAACCCGTTACCAGGTATCATCTGAACCCGTTACCATCTATCATCTGAACCCGTTAACATCTATCATCTGAACCCATTACCAGGTATCATCTGAACCTGTTAACATCTATCATCTGAACCCATTACCAGGTATCATCTGAACCCGTTACCATCTATCATCTGAACCTGTTACCATCTATCATCTGAACCCGTTATCATCTATCGTCTGACCTGTTACCAGGTATCATCTGAACCCGTTACCATCTATCATCTGACCTGTTACCATCTACCATCTGAACCCGTTACCATCTATAATCTGAACCTGTAACCATCTATCATCTGAACCTGTTACCATCTATCATCTGAACCCGTTACCATCTATCATCTGACCTGTTACCATCTATCATCTGAACCTGTTACCATCTATCATCTGAACCTGTTACCATCTGTCATCTGAACCCGTTATCATCTATCATCTGAACCTGTAACCATCTATCATCTGAACCTGTTACCATCTATCATCTGAACCCGTTATCATCTATCATCTGAACCCGTTACCATCTATCATCTGAACCTGTTACCATCTATCATCTGAACCCGTTACCATCTATCATCTGAACCTCTTACCAGGTATCATCTGAACCCGTAACCATCTATCATCTGAACCTGTTACTATCTATCATCTGAACCTGTTACCATCTATCATCTGACCTGTTACCATCTATCATCTGAACCCGTTACCATCTATCATCTGAACCCGTTATCATCTATCATCTGAACCCGTTACCATTTATCATCTGAACCCGTTACCATCTATCATCTGAACCTGTTACCATCTATCATCTGAACCCGTTACCAGGTATCATCTGAACCCGTTACCATCTATCATCTGAACCTGTTACCAGGTATCATCTGAACCCGTTACCATCTATCATCTGAACCTGTTACCATCTATCATCTGAACCCGTTACCATCTACCATCTGAACCCGTTACCATCTATCATCTGAACCCGTTACCAGGTATCATCTGAACCCGTTACCATCTATCATCTGAACCTGTTACCAGGTATCATCTGAACCCGTTTCCATCTATCATCTGAACCTGTTACCATCTATCATCTGAACCTGTTACCAGGTATCATCTGAACCTGTTACCATCTATCATCTGAACCCGTTACCGTCTATCATCTGAACCTGTTACCAGGTATCATCTGAACCTGTTACCATCTATCATCTGAACCTGTAACCATCTATCATCTGAACCTGTTACCATCTATCATCTGAACCCGTTACCATCTATCATCTGAACCCGTTATCATCTATTGTCTGACCTGTTACCATCTATCATCTGAACCCGTTACCATCTATCATCTGAACCCATTACCAGGTATCATCTGAACCCGTTAACATCTATCATCTGAACCCATTACCAGGTATCATCTGAACCTGTTAACATCTATCATCTGAACCCATTACCAGGTATCATCTGAACCCGTTACCATCTATCATCTGAACCTGTTACCATCTATCATCTGAACCCGTTATCATCTATCGTCTGACCTGTTACCAGCTATCATCTGAACCCGTTACCATCTATCATCTGACCTGTTACCATCTACCATCTGAACCCGTTACCATCTATAATCTGAACCTGTAACCATCTATCATCTGAACCTGTTACCATCTATCATCTGAACCCGTTACCATCTATCATCTGACCTGTTACCATCTATCATCTGAACCTGTTACCATCTATCATCTGAACCTGTTACCATCTGTCATCTGAACCCGTTATCATCTATCATCTGAACCTGTAACCATCTATCATCTGAACCTGTTACCATCTATCATCTGAACCCGTTATCATCTATCATCTGAACCCGTTACCATCTATCATCTGAACCTGTTACCATCTATCATCTGAACCCGTTACCATCTATCATCTGAACCTCTTACCAGGTATCATCTGAACCCGTAACCATCTATCATCTGAACCTGTTACTATCTATCATCTGAACCTGTTACCATCTATCATCTGACCTGTTACCATCTATCATCTGAACCCGTTACCATCTATCATCTGAACCCGTTATCATCTATCATCTGAACCCGTTACCATTTATCATCTGAACCCGTTACCATCTATCATCTGAACCTGTTACCATCTATCATCTGAACCCGTTACCAGGTATCATCTGAACCCGTTACCATCTATCATCTGAACCTGTTACCAGGTATCATCTGAACCCGTTACCATCTATCATCTGAACCTGTTACCATCTATCATCTGAACCCGTTACCATCTACCATCTGAACCCGTTACCATCTATCATCTGAACCCGTTACCAGGTATCATCTGAACCCGTTACCATCTATCATCTGAACCTGTTACCAGGTATCATCTGAACCCGTTTCCATCTATCATCTGAACCTGTTACCATCTATCATCTGAACCTGTTACCAGGTATCATCTGAACCTGTTACCATCTATCATCTGAACCCGTTACCGTCTATCATCTGAACCTGTTACCAGGTATCATCTGAACCTGTTACCATCTATCATCTGAACCTGTTACCATCTATCATCTGAACCTGTTACCATCTATCATCTGAACCCGTTACCATCTATCATCTGAACCTGTTACCATCTATCATCTGAACCTGTTACCATCTATCATCTGAACCCGTTACCATCTATCATCTGAACCCATTACCAGGTATCATCTGAACCCGTTACCATCTATCATCTGAACCCATTACCAGGTATCATCTGCATAGAGGCAATCTTAGGTTCACAAAAAGACAAAACTCTTTTTTTAATACAGACATACACAAACGTCTGCCTTTCACTGTTACACAAACACGCACGCACACACACACACACACACACACACAGCACTACTCGTGGCAGATTGCCCTCCTTGTCGAGCCGTGGGTTCAGGGTGGAAGGGTCGTCGGTATGAAGTCGGTGGGAAGTGATGCTGAACCGTCATTAGGGGGAAATTAAACTGTGGTTGCCATGGTAACCAAGACATCATTGCTCTGTACAGCCGCTGGCCTCGTGTCATTTCAGCTGCTAGAACCATTCCACTGAAATACTGGCATTTTAATGTCATGAGATTTCTTCCATCATAACTAACTCATCGCCCTCTGAGCCTCATCATAGACTTAGGGGGGTCCGATCGTCTTTAGGGGGTCTTTAGGGGGTCCCAGGGAGTCTTTAGAGGGTCTTTAGGGGGGTCCAGGGAGTCTTTAGAGGGTCTTTAGGGGGGTCCAGGGAATCTTTAGGGGGAGATAGCAGGTCAACAGTAGATGTCACAGAGAAGTGGTGAACATCATCTGAAAACTGGGAACCTGGAGATTAATCTGAGATGCAGCCCAGCTCTGAGGGTCGAATTGTTCTAGTCATTAATCCGACTAAATTTAGCCTAAATTTGGAACCTTAGCTCTGAAACTGAACCTGCAGCCTCTGAGACAATAAAGTCGGGTCTCATCCTCTGAGACAGTAAAGTCGGGTCTCAGGGAGTTAAAGCAGTGAAACAAAACTTCTATTTGACCTGTAATATTGTGAAATCTATCGTCTTTATTTTCTCTAGTGTTCATCACACTATATGGCCAAACGTATGTGAACGCCCCCGTGGACCAGTATTTAAATGACTGCATTATAACAGAAGAGAAAGAAGACATGACGTCAGTCTGAAAGATAGAGAAGCACAGCTGGAGGAGCTATTTCAGGCTTCAGGTAAAAGTCCCATTCCTCTTCCCCGTAGAGACCATGTCTGCTGACTGACTGAGTTTCTTCAGCGTGGAAACTCTCCTGGGTGAAATATATTTCATATACTTGAGAAACCGTGGGGGGGGAAGTCTTCACAAGGTGCACATGCAGTACAATGTGCAGCAACTGAAGCTGAAAACCTGAAACTGGTGTGACCATAATATAAAGCTGTACTAGCTGTTACAGTATCCAGCAGACTCTCTGGTTTTATGTTCAGTAACATTGAGGATATTGTAAAGATGTGAGATGGTAACACAGAACGGGGAAAGCATCGGGTCCTCCAGCTTCACTACTCTGTCCAGAGTGGTTTTAAAATACACATTCAGTCTAAATGTTCCTCTGTCTGAAGATGTTAAAGTGCTCTTTGTGGTAGTAAAACATGTTGTGGACAAATATAAATATAGTGTTGTTATAGAAGTTCTTTGGATATATAAAACCTGCTGGAGCTATAAGCTGCTTAGATCGCACACACTATTAAATGTTTGAACGGTTGTCAGTATGAACACGCTACACATCGTTAGAGCGGTTATTCATTCAGTTCATCTTACGGAAACCACGAACACCAAAGTATAATCGATTCAGATTCACCGGCATGGTAAACAAGACAGACGGACGTAGAGTCGGAATATTTGTCCGTGCTTGTTTTAGTTATCTTGCTGGCTACAAAATAAAAGTGTTCGCACCTTTCCTTGTTTAGTTTTTCCTTTTGGTATGCCAGATAGGCTCGTCGCTGACGGGCAGGTGGGTTTTAAGAGTCTAAAGAGAGGCGTAGCGTCGGCACGTCGACGCCGTAAATCCTCGAGAGCACCAAGCAACTGTCTCAGAGATAGATCCAATGAAGGATTCATAATAATAATAAATAAACACTTTGATTGTATTTCCCATCTTTGCTGAGCAAGAGTTTAGTGTGAAATGAATTAAAAGGCTCGTCCCATAAAGACGCCTTTCACAAGTATACGCTGGTTGAGTTCAGTGATTGAAGCCAATAAGAGCCCGGGCTATAAATGGAAGTTTGACGGTGTATATTTGTCTACGTACGTCCCTCCCAGCTGGATAAACACAGATGCTGCTTATAAAATGTATTAAAGTTTGACTGCCAATAAAGCTGGTCGTGAATGCTTAGTATGTAAAACCTACCTATTATTAATTTTTATTAGCTACAGCTGTGTTGACCTGGATATCAGGGCTGTAAAAGACCCACGCAGGAACCAGAGTGGAGCTTTACGATGTTTACCGACGTGAGATCTGCTACAGGTTCGTCCTGGAGGCTGCTCTGTTAAAGGTCCTCACTCGGCCCACCCAGGACTTCTGGGCCCTTGACTAAGCAGGCTGCACCCACACCAGATCAGGCGTTGGGTTATCATTTAGTCAGTTTGCTTGTTCACTGTGAACGCAACTCTCACGAGACGCCGCAAGATCCAAGATGACAGCTCCCGGCTGTTTCACTGACTCAAACAAACATTTCCCTTCGGACACAAAACCTTCTTTGCTTCACTCTTTTCTTTCCTTTTCCACTCATAACCCGGAATACGATATCAACCAACCTGGACCATCCGGAAGATTACACTGACTAGCGTTTTAACCGAATCTGCATCACGAATAAGGGCGATACGGACAACACGGAAAAGACCACCACTCCATACAGCAAAAAGGTCAAGCAAGGTCACACTCTGCAGCTACCTGAGGTAACCCTAACCCTAACCCACGCCAGGTCACACTCTGAAGCTACCTGAGGTAACCCTAACCCTAACCCTAACCCACGCCAGGTCACACTCTGAAGCTACCTGAGGTAACACTAACCGTAACCCACGCCAGGACACAATCTGTCACACCAGGACACACTCTGCAGCTACCTGAGGTAAGCGTCGTTCTCAAAGGAGAGGTTAAACAACGAGGCCGGCAGCTCAAAGGAATGGACTCAATGACCAATATCAACGGGAGATCATGCAACGACTCCACGAACCTTTTCAGTAAACACATGATGAAAGAACACAAAAGAGCTGCATAGCCCAGCCATGAGGGAACAAAAGACGTTAGTCGTTGCAGTTAATTTAAAGTGAGTCTCCCACATCGCTGCACAACTGTGGCTGTTTTCTGTGGTCTTTGCTCCTATATAGATTTAGTTCATGAGTGTGGTGACTCAGTGCATGTCAGGCCTGATTACAGCTGTGACCAACGCCATCTCAAGTTATTGTCAGACGCAGAGTTCCAGTTAAACCTTTAAGGTGTGTGAATCCAGAGCCCTCCAAAAGCCACTTCAGGTAAACAGTTCAGCGCGGCCAAATACATCACGACTAAATATTCAAGAAAAAAACTGAAAGAGGCCGGCCACGACGGAGCCAGACGCTACCTCACTGCCAGACCCCGTCACCCAAACAATGGCAAGTCATCTGGTCTGCAGGAGGACAAGCAACAAACGGAGAGAAGCGCTACTCATCTCGCCAATATTACTCCCTCTTCACACTGTTCTGTTCTGACTGATGACACTGAGGCCATCTGCTTCACACACACACACACACACACACACACACACAAAATAATGCAGTTTTAGTTCAGTGCTCGCAGTCACCGATTATGTTTACATGCACAGTTATATTCCATTATTATTCTGAATATTCTTTGGGGGTTTTACAGCAGTTTGCGACACAGAACCAGAGACGTCTTGCCTGTTTCTGTCCAGCTCTGAGCTGCAGAGATGCACAAGCCCACACTTCTGGTTGGAAGGAGAAACACACTATGAACAACATGAAACAACATGGAGCAGGAGGACGTACGTCATATGGGCGTGTTACGTTAATCGGAGTGTGCACGGCTGCATGCAGACGGGAATATTAGTGGAATATTCATTCTCATTAGCCATGTAAACAGCTTAGTGGGAATATTGTCTGTTTTTGAATAAGGGCAAAAAAGCTGAATATTCTGTGCATGTACGCGTGTCACTGTCTCCTTTTCACACATTCATTCATAACAATGATCCAATAAACAAAGTTTGAGATCAGGCTCCAGAGTACTCATCATATTTATATAACTGTCAACTGCCTTCAATTTGTTTAAAAATAAATATGTAAATATTCACATGAAGAAAACCATTTCCCTCTCAACTGAACAACAACAGGTTGACAAATAAATTCACATGAAATGAACAGCACAGTCTGACAGCAGGTCGTCAAATAGTCACAAGATGTAATCTATTTGATTGGTGTACAGCACATATATATTTACACATATATACATTTACACATATACATTTACACATATACATGTACACATACACATATATACATTTACACATATACATATATACATTTACACATATACACACACACATATACACATATAGACGACTTTCAACAACGTATTCTCCGTGCGTTTTCCTACGAATGTCAAGCAACACGTGATGCACAAGTTCCGCTCCAGTCTTTTCAAAATAAAACTACTCAGTTAGGTTTAAGAATAGATCGACTTGGTTTAGTTAAATTAACACCGGGAGTGGCGTAACTTAAGTATGGAAGTTACGTAACAAATAAATCAAAGCTGACTTCTGGTTTCACACGGGACACAAACTCACCCATCCACCTCGATCTCCTCCCTACGTGGCATTCGCCGCTCTTCCCAGTTCACAACTACGTGGATCACATAAGTGTTTTTTTTGCTGACCATCACGAAGAAAATGTGAAATTTGTTCCATGAACACGAATCAATGCTTTTAATTTGGTTTATTTCACTGAGCGACTGGCTGAAATGAAATGAACTCTGTCCTGTGGAGCAATTTTCTGGAGAAATCAGATTTTCATATATTTACTTTCTTTTCTTTTTCTTGTTGCTTTTCACAGCTCTTACATGTTAATCATCTCAGCAAGTGGTTGAGCAAAAGGGAAGTGGCATTCTCCAGGTCAATATAAGGTGATATAATCATGAGGTTTGGTGAGGCTCTGTAGGGAGGAAACCACAGCCGGGATAATAATTCACAGTGTGAGCGCTGGCTGGCTCGTGACCAGTAAAAGAGGTCTGATGACAGTTATGAGGCAGATCTTCACTGAAGTACTTAAATGGAAATGTTAAACTGAAGGATGCATCCAACATTAAAGTCCACGCTTCAGTTTAGAACTCCTAGAATGGTCAAAAAGAGGAGACGTAGCCTACGTCACATCAGCTTAAGGCTTCGTTTGTGCTTGCAAAACAATGATCCACTGATCTTTTATGTCAACGTAATTTAAGTGCAAACTTGTGATTTAGTGTTGGAAGCTGTTTCTTTTCATTTCTTTTGTGTCCACAAAGAAGTTTGTCTTTAGTGCAGCGCTGATCCCAGAACACTGTGGTCTTTAAAGCCTCCTCACTGCCTCACAGGTGTGTTCACTTCTCCTGCCTGATTAGACCTCTCCTCAGCAGCGTGTGGGTGTGTGCACACTTTGCCTGATTGAGAGCTCCCTCACTTTCCAATTAAAGCAGATCAGACTGATTATGCTGACTGGGCCGGAAGCCAGGAGCTCAGCTTAAATGCAAAACATTGTTCAAATACGTGAATAGCTTAGTCTGTTTTCCCTTCCAAGATTCCCTACCAGGCCTTTTTCACAGCACACATGTGACTGGTCCTAGTGGAAGAAGCTGATGTTAATGCCATGGCAGAGTGACAACGACTACGTTTACATGCACACTAATGTTCCACTATCATTCTGAATATAACCGTCTTGTTAATTTGATTCGGGTCTTGTAAACGGCATATTCTGTTTAGATATTCTGAATTCCATCTTATTCCGAATGGATTTTTTGATGAAGACAATATTCAGGTTTCAGGAGCATTCTTTGGACATGCTTTATTTGTGTCCAGCTCTTTGAACAGGACCCTTTCCTCATATTCTCATGAACTGTATTGCTTTAAACAACAATTCAACACATATTTGACTGGAAATAACTCCAAACTCAGACCTCCTCTGTGTTGAACATCTCAGTTACAGTTTGGTTTAATTCACCGAGGTTCAGTGATCTGGAACGTTCTGCCATCTCATGTTTTAAAGTTGTCACCAGAACAATTTAAGAAAGCTGTTAAAGGTTTGTTTTTATCTCCCCGATGTTTTCCTTATGGGTTATCTCTGTAAGTTGCTTATTATGAGTTTTTATTGATGATAGTATGATGTGAATCTTAATTCCATTTCACTTTGTCTTTGGAATGCATGTGATGCTAATATCTTTTTTCTTGTTTTCTTCTTCTCTCTCTCTTTACCTTCCTTCTTAATAATTGATTCCCTTTTTAAAATCGATGAAGGTTTTCACTGGAGAGTGTGCTGATCAGGCCCCACCGGAGGCTTTTTGCACCTCTCCATCACATTTGTTGGTGTTATGTAATATCTATTTGTACCTTTTTTATACGTGTAAACAAATAAAATTAAAATCTAAATGTCTACAGCCGATCAGAATATACTGTACGTCTCAGTTGGGGGTTTTATGGCAGTTTGTGACACTCGGCCTCTTGCCTGTTTGGGTGCCGTGCCGTTGTTACCGATTATTCCAAAACCCCAATAGACCAAAAAATTTCCCGACAGCCCGTTATCCCGAACAGAAGCACATGGCTCATTATTATGTCAAATTACATCATCGGACCTTCCCAGTTGCAATATTTTTTCCTACTATGGCAAAGACATGTGGCAAGTATTGGCCAAAAAAGCACATCCAGTGTTGTTGGTACATGCAGTAGATACAGTAGAGTAGTCTAATCAGCCAGAGTCGTTGAAAACAGGCCTGTTCTGGGGAATACATGATTAAGATGCATATAACTCCAACCTCCCCAGCTTGATTTCAGCCGTGGACCTTTGCTACACCTCTCTGGTTTCTTGTCTGTGTCCATATTGTCCAACTGTCCAATGAAGGCAATCAAATCATCTCAAAAGCACCTGTATACACTTACTTCCTGTTGCAGTGTATGTGAATGACATTAGCTGACAGGAAGGAGACATGGACTCAAGTTGTTGCCTAGAAATTCAATTCCATTGAAGCGGTCTACACAGTATGCGCTGGTGTTTCTGGGGGTGTATGCGAGGGGTACCGGGCAGGTAAACTCTGGTTGTCTCAACTGTCACGATGGCTTGCTGTTGGTCAACGATGCAGATTTGCGTGTGAAAGTTCTCCAAAGTTTTACTTGATGCAAAAGATTTGTGTGGATTTACCTCGCCACAAAACGTTGCTGTTTTAAATGCTGGTGTGACGGAGCTATTCCAACATGAACTCCGGTGCAGAAGCTATACTCTCCTGCTGCTGCAGCAGCTAGGACCATCGTGACCATCGTGACCACAGGGGCATGACAGCGTGGTCTGACCAGATGGAAGATCACATCCTGAGCCTGCGACTCTTTGCAGTGACATTCTTTGTAAATCCTGTTTACTGTTCCACCTCGTAACTCAGATCTGTTCAACCAGGCACATGTAAACCTCATCTCTCCCTTTTAGCTTTGAATTATCACTTGTTTTAGCAGCAGTCATTACAGGGAAGAAAGACGTCACTTCTCCAAACAAGGACTTTGTTGTGAATGTGTGCACGCTGCCCACGCTCCTCTTGCTGGTCCTGCTTTTTAATGTTTTCTCATTGTTGTGTAAAGGTCTAATTAACTTCTCCAACGGAGCTGAAAACGTTTGGGTTTCACACTAATTTGAGTGTTTGACAGCTAACTGGAAATCAATAGAAGTTGTGAAAGGAAAGGTTCTGTCCACACAGCTCTTATTTAGCTCTAATTAGACAACATATAGCTCTGTAGGTCGACCATGGCACAGCAGGGACTTTAATTTTCTACAGGCATATGTCATGTCTCATTTAGTATTGGAATAATACTGCTGATTACTGCTTAGCATTCTTCTTAATCTTACACATTTTGTTTAGCAATATGCTTGGCTTTAGAGATTACCAGCCTGTTCTCATTCCCAGGGCGTCAAATACCGATAGCAAAAATGCAACAGCGAGACAAAACTACAAAGTCGCAGGAGAGGTAAAAGCCAAGGCAGATAATAACCAGGCAGCACTTCAACATCCAAACAACACTACAGTATCAGGCTGTAAAATACACAGAAGTCACACCGATGAAGAATAGTTCACATGAAACAGTTTACATATATTCTGATTCCAGCTCAGCTTTGTTAAACACATACTTTGATTAACAGGGTGAAGCTGTCAACTAAACCAAAATAAAGTGCTTCAGTGGTTTTATCATCAGCTCTTGTGAAAGATAAGATTCTGGACAAATGGAAAATGAAGACAACAAAACAACATCATCTAGCACATTCCTCTTTGCTATCTCACCCCGATCATGCAGATGTTATAAATGTCACTGTCAGAGTTTAGTTTGACTTTAAACAACGAAGCTGAAAACGTCCCTTCTAGTTGGTTGGTTAGTCTTTGCAGCTCAGCCTGTGTATACATTTACTGAGTTTTTAACCCTGTCAGTCACCAATAAACCTGAATAAATCCACAGTGATCCAGTGATAGTTGTCTGTACATCCATGGGTACACTGCAAACAGAAGCTGCTAATAACTAATTGGGCATACTTGTAATGGTGCCAACAATAGGCCTCCTGGACATTATAGCAGCCCATTTGATGAGCTTTCACATGGTCTCGATCTCCTGATGACTTTGATTGGTTCCCATATCAGATTAGTACGTTGTAGACTTTTTTCCACAAAAAAGTCAAATTTCACACTGAAATGATAGAATGATGGAAAAGCAGCTCTTTATGTTGAAAATCCTCAGAGATCCACTTTAATATACAACATTATGATGTTGATCCGGACGGGATTTGGATTAGGAGGACCGGGGAGTTACCCAAAAATCAGGAGGTAATTATTATATCTTACATTACATTGTGGAGATACAGTGTTTTTATCTTTGATGATGAATTTGCTTTACGTTGCATCTATTTATCCTAAATAAGATAAGGTTCTACTCTCTATATTGGAACTGTAGGCCAAACCGTGACGGTACTTATTAAAGAGCCACCATCTCTTCAACAGACGAAGAGCTTCGGCCCAGTATAGCTCTAGTAGTTCTACTAAAAACTTCCTTACAACCTCAACAAAAGGAGTTATCTTACTTAGTGATATTGGGCTTTCTGAGGTTCCTGTATGACAGACACAAAAGAACGGAGGGTCACTGTGAACTTGGAAGAAGAATATGAGGAAAGAGATAAAAGTGTTTTTCAGCGGCGGCCCCGTCCGGGAGTGAACAACAGATTCATGTGTTGCTTTTCTTCAGCCTCCGTTCACCAAGAAATAATGACTTCTACCTCATCACGTCTGTCAGTGTGAGATGAATGATGAGAAGGCCCAAGCCTATACTACAGTATCATAATGCATCTCTCCAGAGTAATATGAGTAATGAATAAATAAACTGGATATATGAAGGATGCCGACAGGTTTTGATTAGAGAGGTTCAGTTGCTGACTAATCATTGGCTAACCACCTTGACGCTATAATTGGGGGCAGTCCTGGATATTCATTGAACTTGTGTAGAATAAAAACAAAGTCATGGAAGAAAAAGGGTCAGGGGTTAAACTTTGTGCTGATAGTGATTCTGGAGGGATTGTTTTTAAAGCTGCCGTCTGGTTGATAAGCTGCCGTCGACTCCCATCGCCAAAGACAATCTCATTACCAAAAATAATGGGAGCTATAGAACTAACCGTCATTCTCTGCCTGTCTCACCTGAATCTTATCTGGATGTGTTACACTCGGCCCAAAAGAGGAGACACGAATTTGGTGCATTTCCTTCAACTGCTTTGGAGCGAATAAACTCGGCTACAGCGTATTTTGGTCAGAAGTTAGCGCTATAGGCTACGCATGCTGTAATCCGTCAGTAAACAGAGAAGAAGAAGAAGAAGAAGAAGAAGAAGAAGAGGAAAAATATTTATATATATCAGCTAATATTGGCCATGTTTCATGCTGTCCGGAGACGTAGACGAACACTAACAGGAATATCCGGGATGACGCTGACAGTAGAAGCAGCTGATCATTAGATGTCAGAATTTATTCAGCAAAGACGTTTCCATATCCCGTTCAGTGCATCAACTCTTTTTCTGATAAAAGGCAAAAAAACACCTCAAGGGAGTGTAAAAACTTTTTTACGCAATTGAGGAAGTTTTATCCAATTTGCCATTTTCCATACAGCTTTTCTAATGCGATACTTTAAAATGTGCGTAAAGATACATGAATAGAAAAACGGCAGATGTCATCTTGCTGATGGGGGCTCTGGATCAGAAGACACTCACACATGACCTGTTCTGGTCCTCCAGGTTGGAAGAGTTGTTGCTTTTTTAGCTGCAAATCACCAAATGAATGCGTACTGGGTACTTCCTACTAGATTTATAGATCTCAGTTAGGTTTGGGGGACTCTTTGAAGCCTTTTTGAAATCCAATTTATTTGGGAAAAAAAAAGTCACTGATCTGAGTAGCATCCTTCAACAGCCTGTTCACACTGCAGGATAATGAGCCCAGCCTGTTGGGACATATTGGCTTCTAGCTGGATGTACCCGTACTGAGTGTCCATCACAATGTCAAAGAGTCTATTACATGCATGTTATGACACCTCCTCCCCAACCCTCCTTTTACAGATTAGTTTCATGTTGCACGTTTTCCTCCGTCTTACTTGGAAAGCACCACCCTGTGACTGAAATACAAAACCTGAACCATCTATTCAAACTTCATCCGTTCACGTGAAACGTCCCCACAATGTCTTGAGTTTTGTCTTCGACCAGCATCACTTTCTAAAAACGCCCACCGGAGAGTAACGATAGGGCAGATATCGATTTGTTCTGTTGGTCTGCTTTTATGTATTTTCATTGCAGAGTGGAAATTCATCCCTTAAGTGCATTTCACATAATGGTGCGTTTTAGCCGGACCTGCAGCGTCTCTTAAAGCAATGGCCTCTTAAAGCAATCCTATAAACGTTGTCCTGGTTTCTGTTGACAACATGAGCTCTGCTTGTGTTTTACTGTAATTCTTCAGCAACAATCATCAAGCAAATATTGTTATTTTAGTAGAGATTTAAGTAAGTACTACCACTACTAATAATAATATTAATAACATAAGAAATTGTCATCCGTTGGGCACTAAAAGCTACTAGGCCAGTCCTGTATTAAATGACCTGCTTTAGTCTTGTGGGAGAAGATGGGAATGATGATTGTGGAAGAGCCTCGGTCCCTGAGAAAGAGACAGAACCTTTAATCTCCATGAACAAGTTCAGTAATGGAGGTTCAGCCTCGGAGGAAGAGAAATAAAAGAAGAAGAACAAATAACGACCCTGCAGGTTTGAAAACAACTGATGAGTTGTAGACAAGAGAGCAAAATCAAATATAGATCTACAAAACCTGAAATACAAGACAAAGTATTGGATTTAAAAACTTTAACAATATAAACACAGAGTGGTGAAGCAATATGCCGCAGGTTTCCTGAAGCCACAGCGAAGAGTCATGGCTTTAGAAAGCATTCTCTTTTATTGCCCCGATCGATCCAAATGTAATTGCTGCCCTTACAAAACTACTGTGTTATCACTCGCTGCTCTCCCACCAATCCAAATCAAATCAGAGGCCACCAGAACCCTTTCTGATGCCATACTATCATTGCAGAAAATCAGTTTAGGGGCCCGACAGAGACTCTAAGACCTACACAGCTCCAAGGCTGCAGAAATGTCAAAACGTCTGAAAGGCAGACAGTTAAACAGTGATTGATATTTACCAGATGGAAATAAATCACATTCAGATATCTAGAAGAGAAGTTCACTAGATATAAATCACATTCAGATATCTAGAAGAGAAGCTTAGTGGATATAAATTCCTTTTATTCAAATTGGAGTAAATAGAAGTAGAATGTGCCTTCTGCATTGCTGTACCACTCAGAACAGAAGTCTCCTTTCCCGGCACAGAGGAGAGTTAATTAATAAAATGTATATATCACACTTTAAAGTACAGAAGATGAAGAACTACAGCGATGAAGAATGAAGAGATTAAACAGGCGAACAGACCAAAGAGTGAAGAGAGAAAAAACCAAAACAATTAGTGTCATAAAGAAGTCGCCCAGACAGAGGAGAAATATAACAGACAGCTCAACAAATTACTGTCCTTGTTTTATCTGCTGCACCCTCATTACCGGCTCGGCTCCGAGCCGGCAGCACTTTGACCTGCCGGAGCTCTGAATCAAAGTCTTTTCACTGCCTAATGATGACATCGACAGATATCTGCAGGTGGAGTAAAAAGAGCTGAGGACAAAGCAGTCGATGAATTTAGAAGAAAGAAGGAGAGAGAATGATGCTGCCAGAGCTGCAACGCTTCAACCTGGAGTTTAGTTAAGACTAAATCCTGAAGACAAAACACTTAGTTTAAATCAGAATCAGAATCAGAATCAGAATCGTGTTTACTGCCAGGTGTAAGAGGTATACACTAGGACTAAACATTAAAGGTGAACCTCTCATCCCTCAGCAAGAAGTAACGGGACAGCCTAGGGTTCGGGTTAGGATAATCCATAACCGCCCAATATATCAGAGATACTTTAGTCTGGCTCAGTTCAGTTTAAGAACTTCTTATTTGCTGCCAAATTGTGTTGACTTGTATTTTTCACATCCTTCTGTGCGTCCTCACCGTCCTGGTCACGGTAACTCTGTGCGTCCTCACCGTCCTGGTCACGGGAACTCTGTGCGTCCTCACCGTCCTGGTCACGAGATCTCTGTGCGTCCTCACCGTCCTGGTCACGGTAACTCTGTGCGTCCTCACCGTCCTGGTCACGAGATCTCTGTGCGTCCTCACCGTCCTGGTCACGGTAACTCTGTGCGTCCTCACCGTCCTGGTCACGAGATCTCTGTGCGTCCTCACCGTCCTGGTCACGGGAACTGTGAAATGAAAAATAAGAAATTTTCCACACAGGAGATTGAAGCTGGTTTATGGTCGCCGTAGTGAAGCCGGCTCGAGTTGCACGTGACAGAAAATTATGTCATCACGGTTTTCACGTGGTGCACGAAGGCTCCTCAAGTTGTCGCAGTGGTCTGTCGTGCAGCTCTGAATCTTTGTGACGACGCGCCGACTGCTCACGCTGCGCTTTTCATTTCAACATAGCTTCGAGAGAAGACTGGCCGAGCAGGTCGGCCTGGACAGACGTCTCTACAGCTGTTCACTGAGAGACATCAGGGACAGTCACATGACCTCAGGGACGGTCACGTGACTTCAGGGACAGTCACGTGACCATGGGGAAAATCACATGACCTCACGGACAGTCACATGACTACAGGGACAGTCGGAGGCCCACGGAACAACCTTCCATCAACCGTGACCACCGTGACCACCAGGAGTACAGCGACGTTTGATTGAAGTCTGGAAATAGAAATTCACACCAAAATCCCCGTTTGGTTCACATTTGCTGAAGAATAAACAAGGTCAGCCGTCCCACGAAGAACGACCTTTATTCACCTTTATTCACCTCATCCGCAGAGAGAACCAAACTTTATATGACACAGCTCTACGTTTCAGACATCAAACTACTCACTACTCACTACTTTGAAGTGAAACCACTGCACAATCATCTCCCTCAGGATTTCTCCTGCTAAGCTTTTAATGTGAAACTAAGTTAGAAAATTAGATGAACTTTTCTACCTCAAGCTATTTATTCAACTCACAGTTCAGCTGCATGTGGGGAAATGTTTTTTAAGAATGAATGTCAAGATCCAGAGTAAAGTTCTGGATGTAAAGGATTAATTACACAGGTCAACAAGTGACCTACCTACAGACGCAGCCACCGAGCATTGGGTTAGGGTTAGGGTTAGGGTTAGGGGTTAACCCCAACCCTAACCCTATAACGCTCCAAACTGACACTAAATGTTGGAGAGGAAAAACTGTCATGTCCATGTTCAAAGGGGTCCCTTGACCTCTGACCTCCAGATATGTGAATGTAAATGGGTTCTATGGGTACCCACGAGTCTCCCCTTTACAGACATGCCCACTTTATGATCATCACATGCAGTTTGGGGCAAGTCATAGTCCAGTCAGCACACTGACACACTGACAGCTGTTGTTGCCTGTTGGGCTGCAGTTTGACATGTTAAGATTGGAGCATATTGTTTTATGCTAAATGCAGTACCTGTGAGGGTTTCTGGATCAATATCTGTTATTGATTTGTGTTGTTCATTGATTTACAATAATAAATATATACATACATTTACATAAAGCAGCATATTATACACTCCCATGTTGATAAGAGTATTAAATACTGGACTTATTTCCCTTTAGAACAGATACAAAAATCTGCGCTTAATTTACGATTATGATTAAATATTTTAATTGTTTTTTGTTTTTTTTCAACCATGTGGTTCATAAAACAGAAACAAACATTTTATTTCCAGTTAAATCTTTTTCCTGATCTCCTGGAAACACACACAGTCTCTCTCTTACCCAGCACGGCTTCCTAGAAAGCCAAACATGTTCTCATCGCTGACACTCCCATTCTGACCTCTTTACAGGCACTAATATGGACTCGATCATTTTATGTGTCACACTACAGTAATAGACCCAACACACACACACACACATGCACGTCGTTGACTCTGGTTTCTCCAAATGGTCTCTTCAGGCTCTGCTTTCTCTCTCTAATCCTCTTCACACACACAGTTCACCGTAACAATCACTTCTATTGCCTCAGGAATACTTGACATACATACAGACACACGGTCAAGACAGAAACATATACCTGCAGAGGTCTATTCACACTGGTTTGTATGTAACATGTGTCACATTCTCACGCTACAGAGCATTAAGCTGGATGTTCCCTAGAGGGAGAGGCAGAAAGGAGACGGACATAGGTTTGTGCAACTTGTAACTTTCCTAAAATAATAATAATCAGATTTTTCTTCATTAATTACAGAACTACTAATGTTCTGGTAAGACATAAGTTAACATGTTGCTGTGATGGTTGTTTCTACAGCAGTCGGTTGTCCTTGCATGTGAGATATGTTGGCAGGATGACAGTTAAACATGCCTTTACTCAAATGCTTGCACATTCATTTCTATGGTGAGACTTTTGAAACTTTCTTTTTGAAATGCCCAAAAACCAAACGAGAAAATAAATAACCACAGATACAAACACCTAAACCAAACGTTTAAGGTATAGCTCCCTGACAAGCTTAAGAGCACTGGTTGGCCATCAGCAGCATTCACAACACATTTATCACATTTATGGAACAGGAAACTAACCCAAGAGTCTACTCTCGTTATACAGCCGGTGGTACGGAAGCTCCCAAACATAAACAAGATTCATATTCTTTTAATAATGTATGAGAATATATGCAGAATTCTCCTCATTAGGACAGAAACTATCCACTTCATCAGGTTTGTTCCTGCATACAGTAAAACAAATGGCCTGCTGACACATAACAAGGAGCACGCTGAACGCCTGAACAAGATGGAAGCTCCAATTAAGGAGTAATTAACATGAATGCAGCGCAGCGCAGCGCAGTGGGATGTTTACAACAGAAAACATCCAGAAAGAACAACGGTAAAGTAAATGTGTGTGTGTTAAGGGCTGGTGATGCATTAGAGAGGAGGGTTAGAGATTAGAGGGTGACGGAGGTAATGAACGACAAACAGAATAAATAAAGCTGAGGTGCATAAATGTATGAAAAACAACAACACTGAGATGCAGAGTGATGTAATGATATGCAGAGTGATGTAATGAGATGCAGAGTGATAAAATGAGATGCAGAGTGATATAATGATATGCAGAGTGATGTAATGAGATGCAGAGTGATAAAATGAGATGCAGAGTGATATAATGATTTGCAGAGTGATATAATGAGATGCAGAGTGATAAAATGAGATGCAGAGTGATAAAATGAGATGCAGAGTGATATAATGAGATGCAGAGTGATATGAGTGTGTTGTCAGCAGGAAAGGAAGCATGTTATACAAAAAATAATTGTCTTGATGGAAGTAATAAAAGTAAGTTTCTCAAAATATTTTTTCTTCTCAAAGTCTGAGCCATAAATCCCACCACCGCCACCACCACAATACTTCACCACCACCCTTCACCACCACTACCCTTCAGCACCACCACCACCACCCTTCACCACCTTCACCACCCTTCACCACCTTCACCACCCTTCACCACCTTCATCACCCTTCACCACCACAATACTTCACCACCACCCTTCACCACCACCCTTCACCACCTTCATCATCCTTCACCACCTTCATCACCCTTCACCACCACCCTTCACCACTGCCACCACCACAATACTTCACCACCACCCTTCACCACCACCACCACCAACACCCTTCACCACCTTCATCACCCTTCACCACCTTCATCACCCTTCACCACCACCCTTCACCACCACCCTTCACCACCTTCATCATCCTTCACCACCTTCATCACCCTTCACCACCACCCTTCACCACCGCCACCACCACAATACTTCACCACCACCCTTCACCACCACCACCCTTCACCACCTTCATCACCCTTCACCACCACCCTTCACCACCACCACCACAACCCTTCACCACCTTCATCACCCTTCACCACCACCCTTCACCACCACCACCACCACCACCACAACCCTTCACCACCTTCATCACCCTTCACCTCAACCCTTCACCACCATCCTTCAACTGCCACCCTTCACCACCTTCACCACCACCCTTCACCACCACCACCACCACCTCAACCCTTCACCACCCTTCACCACCACCCCCTTCTCCTCTGTCCACCGATCGATTATCTCTTTCTCTGTTGTGTTTCTGTATTGATCTCTGGCTCCTGGTTGCCTCACAGAAAGCTAAAAGGATGCTGGGAATGATGATGATGATGATGTGTGTGTGTGTGTGTGTGCGTGCGTGCGTGCGTGCGTGCGTGCGTGCGTGCGTGCGTCACTCTGCCAGCGATGGACAGCTGAGACATTACTGATTGATGTGAAGTGGGAGTCTGAGGTTTGTCTGTTTATTTTACAGGCCTGACAAGGATTCATTTTGCTGGTCTATCACCGTACTGACGACCAACACCAGGCTGTGTTTCCTGCTGCGGGGCCAAAGAGGACCAACTGGAGCTCAGCAATTACTGTGAATCCTACAAAGAAGAGAAGAACAGGAGATCTGGGGAGAAAGAGATAAAAACAAGAACAAATGTACCAGGCCTGAAATATAAACTAATCTACACTCATATTGTGTGATTCTCTCTTCAGCTCTCGGCGTATCGCAGATGAAAGCTTA
>CM025831.1:36057423-36109145 GCA_014673565.1 Sebastes schlegelii | reverse complement strand
TCTCTCTCTCTCTCTCTCTGTCCTCTCTTTCTTTCTCTCTCTCTCTCGCTCCCTTCTTTTTCTTTCTCTCTCTTCTCTCTCTCGACTCTCTCTCTCTCTCGCTCTCTCTCTCTCGCTCTCTCTCTCCTCTCTTTCTCTCCTACCTCTTTTCTCCTCTCTTCTCCCTCCTCCCTTCTCCCCTCGAACTATCGCAGAAGACGGATAGGAGAGGTAGAGATAGAGACTCTACAGAGACTCGGAGCAGAGGAGAGCAGATTCAGGTAAAAACCGCCTCAGCTCACTTCGTGCTCTTTAATATCCGTGAATCCATTTGATTATCTTTCTGCTGATTCCACAGAGAGTCTTCTGAGCTTACATGTAACAATAGATCAGATATGAATATGGTTGAAGAGAGGAATGGACTTTAGAGGTGATTTCTAGCTTCATTATTCATGAAGTTAATTGACTTTGAAAAGGAGATGATGATGAAATCTTTCTGTTTAACAGACGTCAGTATTGCTGTCTGTCATGAGACTGTAAAAGGCATTTAGGAAGAGAGAAAGAGTGTGATCCCGTTCTGCCTGTCGAGCCCTGAAACCTGGACTGCTGACGGCTGCACCTGTTGTCTGTTGAAGTACGTTCATCTCCAGTGATGTTAAAATGTGTGCATGGAAACTAATTGATCTCCACATCTCTCTGTCGTCAGGATTCAGGGCTGCAGCGTCTCCAGAGCTCACATGAAGCAGCGAAGGGGAGACAGCACTAACCCGTACAGAACCATCAGTAACCTCGTCGTGGACACGTTTAAATACGCACTTTAAATATCCGGATAGAACTCAACACCGGAGACCGGATGTGGTTTTCACAGCGACTTCAGGAAGGAAACTGGAAGGAGTGAACCCGACCGGAGACAAACAAAGTGTGAAATGCTTTTGAAGAAGTGGAAATGTAAAATCAGCCGTGACTCACAGCTGATAGCGGAGCGCTCATCTAGTGAGCATGAAGCTGAGTGTTTTCACATCAGGGACACCAAACGGATCCACATCGCACCGAAATGAAGGAACTCTCCTCCGGTGACATTTCCTCCGTCTGAACATCTGACAGGATTATCATTTCCTCACATTTCTCTGTGACTGTCTGTGCAGTACAGTCTGGGAGGTAAGGCTGCATGGGAACCTCGTTCTGACATGATCAGAAACTGAACCAACAGTGATCGTAAATGAACTGGTGGACCGGCTGTTATCTGCTCAGTGACTTGCTGCTGGTCCCAGGACCTCATATTGGGAACTGTTGCTCTTCACTGCTATCCCTCCAGTGATGTAATGGAGGCTAATCTCACCTTGACTTAACCTTTTTGTTTGCTGAACTTTGCTTAACTAACGTTTGAGGCTCAATGACCGATGTATCCTGTGAGAGAAGATGCCAAACAAGGAAGACAAAGACACTGACGTTTCACTAAAAAACTGATTTCTGATTTACATAAAACCGTTGGATATTTGTCTCACGATGCTCAGAGACTCTTAGTTGGTCCTCAAACATGAAGAACGTGTCCATCCCCGGCGGCGCACCGCCAGTCTGCAACGACTCTGTGGACTTCTACTCGCTGACGTCAGGGAACCGCACCGACCTGAACTGCACTCCTCCCTCGGAGTTCTACTTCTACGCCGACCTCTATGTCATCCTACCGGTCATCTACTCTGTAATCTGCGCGGTGGGACTGACGGGCAACACGGCCGTCATCTACGTGATCCTCAAAGCCCCCAAGATGAAAACGGTCACCAACATGTTCATCCTGAACTTGGCCATCGCCGATGATTTGTTCACTTTGGTTTTGCCGATTAACATAGCCGAACACTTGCTGCACTACTGGCCTTTTGGTGAGGTCTTGTGCAAAGTCATCCTCAGCATAGACCACTACAACATCTTCTCCAGTATCTACTTCCTGACAGTTATGAGCATCGACCGCTACCTGGTCGTTTTGGCCACGGTGAGGTCCAAGCGCATGCCTTACCGCACCTACCGAGCAGCCAAAATCATCTCGCTGTGCGTCTGGATCCTCGTCATCCTCATCGTCATGCCTTTCACTGTTTTCGCCGGTGTCTATATGAACCCGAACGATGGCAGGAAGAGCTGCGTGCTCAGCTTCCCCAGCCCCGAGAGTCTGTGGTTCAAAGCCAGCCGGATCTACACGCTCATCTTGGGCTTCGCCATTCCGGTATCCACCATCTGTATCTTGTACACCATGATGCTCTACAAGCTGAGGAACATGCGGCTCAACAGCAACGCCAAGGCGCTGGACAAAGCCAAGAAGAAAGTCACAATCATGGTGTTCATCGTCTTGGCCGTGTGCTTGTTCTGCTGGACGCCGTTCCACCTCAGCACCATCGTGGCTCTGACGACGGACCTGAGGACCACCCCCCTCCTGATCGGGATCTCCTATTTCATAACCAGCCTGAGCTATGCCAACTCCTGCCTCAACCCGTTCCTCTACGCCTTCTTGGATGACAGCTTCAGGAAAGCCTTCAAGAAGATGTTGGAATGTAGACCGGCCTGAGCGTACCGGAACACGTGAATGCTGTCGCAGAGGTCTACAGAGACTCACTGAGGGACGACAGACGTTCAAATCGGACTTCTCGATGTCTGTGATGCAGATTGTTTCGTTTGTTAAAGCTGCACTAGGCAACTTTGCATATTGTTTGCACATGATAGCAACAGGAAGCTATCTTTCATTTCTCTTTGCTATATATAGAAACAAGTCCGTCTCCTTCACAGTTACCTTCTCATACAACTAAACTGCATTCTCCAATACGTTTCCAGGGAAACGTATTTCCTCCCGGATTACAGTCACAGTTGAAAACACATTAACGTTAACGTTGTAAACTGAAACTAAAATCACAACAACAAGACGACTACTTAGTTAGATTTAGTAAAAAACATCCTGGTTTGGCTTAAGATGACTCCGTTTCACACAAAGCGCGGTAATATAGGGAACGTTGAATAACGGTCGCTCACTACTCGTTGTGCTACGTCGCTCGCTGCGGCCGTCTGCCATCTTACAAACGTATTTCTGATACGTTACAAAACAAACGTAACCCGCGACAAAACACGTTTCCTTCCAAAGGTAATTGAGAATGCAGTTTAGTTGTGTGAGAACGAGGCTGATAGAAAACACGTAACGTTCTGCCTGTAAATGGCACAAAACATTCCTCAGCGGAGACACTACAGGTGAGAAATGATCCCCAGTTCATTACTTACTTTCAGACAAACGTCTTTTTGTATTACAAGTTTTCAGATGTTTTTGTTTAAATATGCTAATGAGGCATTATGTAATGCTAAATGTTGGTGAATTTAAGAGCAATCTGCAGTCTCAAATAAACATGTGGATGTTTCCACTAGTCTGAAAGACGAGCCGTTATGGAAGCAGAATAGCAAAATAGCGACTCTGTAAGTTGACCAGAGCATGAAAAACAGGGCTTTTTGCCTGGAGTGTCTCTTAATGTGACTGAACCATCTATAAATGCTTCAAGTTAACACCAAAGTGGTGAGACGTCAGAACATTTGAGTCCAGCTTCGTCTATGGTTCATCACTTCCTGTGGAGATGGAGTCGGTCTGAAGCGTCTGATGAAGGACGAGATGGTTTTCTTTGTCACAGCTGGACTGGTTGTATGTTTGTGCCTCGTGCAGCCGTATGACTCTGAGAGCACCGTGAGAGAGAGACGGAGAATACTGGAAGTTCATAGAATACTGTTTGCATTAGGGAGTGATGATGGTTGACATACAGGACAATAATGGTATTAATAAAACAACAGCTTGTTATACTGTAGCTATCAGCAGAAACAGCCGTCATCGTTGTGTCTGAAGACTGCAGTTAAAACGTCCACCATGGTAAAAAAAAAAAATCTAATTATGAGGCAGCGAGCGGAGACGGGTCAACGCAAACAGCTCTGACCTTCACTGGACTCCGTCTGAGTCGAGGACAGAGGAGGTCCTCCCAGGACAGAGGAGGTCCTCCCAGGACAGAGGAGGTCCTCCGAGGACAGAGGAGCTCCTCCGAGGACAGAGGAGCTCCTCCGCCCCTTCAGAGGACCGGTAATACAGTTCAACACAGTGCCATCGATCAGCATGCTGTCAGTCAAACCAACGTCATGAGAACAGTCGGGTTGGAGGGTAACAGGGTGTGTGTCGGGGATCACAGGAGGGGAGAGGGGGAAAACAAATGTTTTGAAATCAAAACTTAGAGGATGACTTGAGAAATGTTGCGTCATCTTGTATGCAAACACGTAACCTGCCTTTAAAAGACGCTGTGTGTGTTGAGCAACTAAAGAACCAAATGATTCATGTTGTGGATTCATTTTAGAGGGTTTTCTTTGGGGGAGGGGGTGGGGGGTAAGGTTACAGAGATCCTTTTACAAACCTGAACAATGAAATAGGTTGCAGCATGGAGTCTTTGAATAACAGCATTGTTTGGATGAAGACGTTATTATTATGATTATTATTATTATGTTCCCAGAATGTATTCTGTCTGTACCACTGAAGACATTCAGATGAAACCTTACCAACCCTGACAGCAGTACTGTAGGCCTGAGAGGAGACAGGCATGGGACAGGAGGGCTATGTACAATCTGATCTGTGTTTCACTTCGTCTTCTTTTATTGTGAGTGTTTGTCGCCACCTGCTGTCATCAGGGAGGTGTTACCTGAACATGCAGCCAGAGCCTGCAACAGAGTCTGTACAGAGACACGACGAGAGGAGTTACACAGCTTCACGCAGCTTCACGCAGCTTCACGCAGTGGGTGTCAGCGCTTCTGTGTGAATAGCTTCTTCTGCTATCTGACTTGCACCTCATGCTGAAGTTAATTCTGAGTTGTATGAGCTTCACATCATACTGAGCACATTGAGCATCTCTCTCCATCGAGTCACAGTTTGCTTTTCACAGTTAAAATCATGAAGACGTTGAAAACAGGATGGTGTTGTGTGCACCGACGGAGAGACTTGTAGGTAGAATAAATAAAACAATGTTCAATGTATTCTGTAACATTTGAAATAGAGTATGATTGGATAAGATATACGGGACACCTACATTTGCTTGCCTGCAGAGATTTGTAGTACTTCATGCATTCTTAATGAAACAATGATTTAATAGTGATGTGTTTGGAGCTTCCTCCAGGTGTTGAGAGTCACACAGATCTTAAGAGAAGTGAAACACAGTTCTGGACAGGAACACATTTATTCTAGATTTGACCGACTAGTCAGATATAATCAGATAACTTTATTACTATTACTAATTACTATATAATAACTATGTTCCACTGTTGTTGCCTTCTGTGTGCCTACAGTGTCGAAAACTAAAAAGAAGACCCTGAATGTGAACGGGGCTTTCACGATATCCACAATGACGATTCAAACTTGGAAACACTTCATGTGGACGAAGCCGGTTTTCAACATTTACTCAGCAGTATAACGGCGAAAATACAGCAGGCGGCGGCGAAGGGCGCCGAACAGCAATAATGCCACTTCCCTTCAGTCGCGAGGCGTGTTCATGTTTTTAAGGCGGGTCGACATTTCACAGGAGTCACAGGATCAGTTCACTGATTGGCTGTGGGACTTCTGCGGTCACCACAGAATCAAACGGCCGCAGCTCGCTGACCTCAGAGCAGCCGCTGCAGTTTATTGCGTGGCAGCAGGTCGCACTTCGCCGCTGCTCTGGTGTGTTTTCAGCATAACAAACACGCTACAACCCGCTTTCCCCGCTAGCCGTGTAAACTCTGGATTTCAACTTAAATGTTTTTTAAATATATTTTTCTGCTGGTTCCAGCAGCTCACTGATTTACACTGATACTTCACTGATTGTATGTGATGCTCTTTTTTGTCATTCTATCAAACATAAATACTAGATTTACAGATACACACGTAGGCAAAGTCGTTGGTAACGTTCCGTTAAAGAAAGACAAACCCACAATGGTCATTGAAATAACTTGAAACTGACAAAAGTAATAATAAATAAAAATTCACTGAAAATGAACTAATGAAAATCAGACATTGTTTTTGAATTGTGGTTCAACAGAATCATTTAAAAAAACAAACTAATGAAACTGGCCTGGACAAAAATGATGGTAGCCCTAGAAAAGATATATATATATATATTATATATATTATAGGCTGGCAGAAGGCTGTGATTTTACCCACAATGCTCTTTTAAATGTTGTAAATCACGACCCTCGGTGCCGGTGTAACTCCTCTCGACCTCTGGTGGCTATGAAATGAGCAAACAGCACCTCCAGCTGTTCAGCGAGCATGTGATAAACATCTGCTTTTTCTTCGTCTGCCTGGCTCTGACGGCAACAACACACACTCTTCTCTGCTGTTTGACCTGCTGTAAATACTATCCTGCCATTTAACTGTACAGTCAGAGCAAAGCGATGTATAGTCCACGACTCTTCATAAAGAAAACTTGTGACACAAATGAGAAATGATATAAAATCTGAGTTGAAGATTCTGGATCGTTGTCTTTTATAATTAATAATGATGACATCTCATATCATCATCATCATCATGGTCATCATCATCATCATCATGTCTGCCAATACCTGTTGATAAATATAAATGTATTTGTGTTTTTGATATTTTACAGGCAGAGTATTTGACAGATACAATAAATGTGTAGAAATGTGTTTTCTTGAGAATCATACAGAAACATATTCACTCCCACATTTCTTTAGAGTGAAGATGTTCATAAAAACAGATGAAGACATATATTCATGTTATTATCGGTGGTTTGGGTCGTTGTCCGGGTCAATCTCAACAACAGCTCGTTGTGTCCTGATGGACCGCTGAGCCATCCATCGATGCACCGGGGACATGATGCACCGGGGAGATGATCCACCGGGGAGATGATCCACCGGGGAGATGATCCACCGGGGAGATGATCCACCGGGGAGATGATGCACCGGGGAGATGACGCTGAGTGGTTCACAGTAAGACGGATGCATCTCAAAATGAATTATAGAAGAATGTAAATAAAGCTAAAACAGCTCCTTTAATCAACATTTTAATATTATTTGCATTAACGGTCATCTGAATTATAAAGTGTGCTCTTATAAACAGTTAGCGACTAGCTGGTGAAGAGAGTGGGACATCTAGCAGCTGAAGATCTCAGGAGTTGGTGGAGACCAGATCAGAGATAAAAGGGGAGTTAAAGGATGATGCGGTGATATTTCAGTCGTATCGTCTATGGACTCAAAGCCTGCTAACGTTGTTGTTCTTCTCTGTGACATAAAGCTATTAAGAATAAACCAACGAGCCTCACTGTGTCACTGGGTGACATCTTCCTTCATCCCCATCAACACACACTGTAGTTTATTATGACGCCGTCCTGCTGTCACTAATACTCTCTAGAGCTCCAAGTCCAAAACGAATGCACTATCCTTATGACCACTAATCCATTAAAGCAGCTTTAATAACAGATTCAACAGAGACCCAATGAATGACAGTATTTTACGTAACTATTGGAGTAAATTAGAAACTGTTAGTTCTATGAACATAAACAGTAATAGTACGAGGTTGTGTTCCCATCTTGTTTCTGATGGCCTCTAGTGGCCAAAACAATCAGTGATGCAGGTTTAACCCTCTGAGACCCGCGGGACAACAATGTTTGAAAGGAAAAGTAGATTCATTTTCAAAGGGGTCCCTTGACCTCTGACCTCCAGATCAGTGAATGTAAATGGGTTCTATGGGTACCCACGAGTCTCCCCTTCACAGACATGCCCAGGGTTAACAAGGAGGCTGGCCTGTAAGGCTTGGACAGAGAGTTCTACTGCCTACAGTCACTACCAGTACTGAGAGGAGGACGGTGATCTCTAAGACAGAAGACACTGACCTTGTGTTAAACTGTTAACTTGTTCTCTTATTCACCTCATTTGTTTCTCTTTCTTTCTGTCTGTCTCTCTTTATCTATTCCTTCACCTTCTTTGTTTTAATCTGTCGCTCTGTCTCTCTTTCTCTCTGTCAGTGTAGTGTAAACAGTAAAACTCAAGTCTGTTTCCACTTTAAACAGTGTTGAAGTTAACCCCATGAGTCCCACAACAGAGCCGCTCTAGTCTCTTTGAGGGGGGGGATCAGGGAGTCTTTAGGGGTCCAGGGGGTCTTTAGGGAGTCTTTAGGGGTCCAGGGGGTCTTTGGGGGGTCTTTAGAGGGGTTTAGGGGGTATTTAGGGGTCCAGAGGGTCTTTAGGGGGTCTTTAGGGGGGTTTAGGGGGTCTTTAGGGGTCCAGGGGGTCTTTAGGGGGTCTTTAGGGGGGTTTAGGGGTCTAGGGGGTCTTTAGGGGGAGACAAAAGGTTAACAGTAGATGTCACATATGTCATAAATTACAAATAAACATGAATTCATTAATTATTTAAAAATAATTGTGAAGTGTTTTAGTGTTTAGAGCATGATTATAATAGAAGTATCTGATGGTCATCCTCATGTTCTATTATGTCTCATAAGTTGTTGCAGCAGTTGTTGGGTTGATTCCATTTGTTCCACAGATTTGGTGCTAAATATAACCATTTTTTACCAACTGGAGAATCAATAAAAATAATAATTAATCCTCCAAAACACCACATTAAGACACCAAGACCTTGAGGAACACCTGAGAAAAAGACATGCTGTGATTTAGGATCAAAAACTTTTGACATTTGGAGATTTACCTTATTGTCAATCTATCCATCCTCTGAATGCTCTAGGTCTCTAGTCTGATCCATCCATCCTCTGAATGCTCTAGGTCTCTAGTCTGATCCATCCATCCTCTGAATGCTCTAGGTCTCTAGTCTGATCCATCCATCCTCTGAATGCTCTAGGTCTCTAGTGTGTGGCTGTAAAGTTTCATGAGGCTGTGATTATTTTGCCTCCTTCATGGTTGGTACTGAGGGATTCTGTAGTTTTTCTAGTTTCATATGATTTCTTCACTCTAAAACTGAACCTGCTAGAGCCTCTGAAAGACAGTAAAGTCGGTGGGGGGGTCAGACAGACACTTTGCTGCATCATGTCGGCGTTAAGGGATAAAATGTTGTTGTCCCCCCCCCCCACAAAACAAATAGTTTGAAGCAAATAGTTTTTGGCTGGGAAGGAAATCCAACTTGTTTGAGTGGAAATGTTTTCTAGACATGTTAAGGTAGACATATATCTGTTTCATATCCTTTATATCAACTCTTGTGTGCACGTGAGTTCATGCACACTAAGAGTTAATGCCTGTCGTGTGTGTTTGTCTGAAAGAACAACAGACGAGCTCCTCCAAGTGGTCAACGTGACGAGGAGATATCTACAATGCTCATCTCAGTGTTGTGATGAGATGTTATTGTCACTAGTGGGCAGAAAAGAGTTCTGAATGAAGTGAGTGAATAAGTGAGATGTCCAGTCTATGTATCACTAATGTCTGTCAACTTAAGGTGCAGCGTTTCCATGGTAACTGAGTTCTATCCTTTAAAACATCCAGATGCGGAGAGCAGCAGCTGTAGAGGGCAGTGTGTAGATGGCAGTGTGTAGCTGTAGATGGCAGTGTGTAGCTGTAGAGGGCAGTGTGTAGCTGTAGAGGGCAGTATGTAGCTGTAGATGGCAGTGTGTAGCTGTAGAGGGCAGTGTGTAGAGGGCCAGTGTGTAGCTGTAGAGGGCATGTGTAAGGCGGTAGAGGGCAGTGGTGTGTAACTGTAGAGGGCAGTGTGTAGCTGTAGAGGGCAGTGTGTAGATGGCAGTGTGTAGAGGGGCAGTGTGTAGCTGTAGAGGGCAAGTGGTGTAAGCAGTGTGTAGAGGGCAGTGTGTAGCTGTAGAGGGCAGTGGTGTAGAGGGCAGTGTGGTAGCTGTAGGGGCAGTTAATGTACTGTAGCTGTAGAAGGCAGTGTGTAGCTGTAGAGGGCAGTATGTAGCTGTAGATGGCAGTGTGTAGCTGTAGAGGGCAGTGTGTAGAGGGCAGTGTGTAGCTGTAGAGGGCAGTGTGTAGCTGTAGAGGGCAGTGTGTGTAACTGTAGAGGGCAGTGTGTAGCTGTAGAGGGCAGTGTGTAGAGGGCAGTGTGTAGCTGTAGAGGGCAGTGTGTAGAGGCAGTGTGTGTAACTGTAGAGGGCAGTGTGTAGCTGTAGAGGGCAGTGTGTAGATGGCAGTGTGTAGAGGGCAGTGTGTAGCTGTAGAGGGCAGTGTGTAGCTGTAGAGGGCAGTGTGTGTAACTGTAGAGGGCAGTGTGTAGCTGTAGAGGGCAGTGTGTAGATGGCAGTGTGTAGAGGGCAGTGTGTAGCTGTAGAGGGCAGTGTGTAGATGGCAGTGTGTAGAGGGCAGTGTGTAGCTGTAGAGGGCAGTGTGTAGATGGCAGTGTGTAGAGGGCAGTATGTAGCTGTAGATGGCAGTGTGTAGAGGGCAGTGTGTAGCTGTAGATGGCAGTGTGTAGCTGTAGAGGGCAGTGTGTAGAGGGCAGTATGTAGCTGTAGATGGCAGTGTGTAGAGGGCAGTGTGTAGCTGTAGATGGCAGTGTGTAGCTGTAGAGGGCAGTGTGTAGCTGTAGAGGGCAGTGTGTAGAGGGCAGTGTGTAGCTGTAGAGGGCAGTGTGTAGCTGTAGAGGGCAGTGTGTAGAGGGCAGTGTGTAGCTGTAGAGGGCAGTGTGTAGCTGTAGAGGGCAGTGTGTGTAACTGTAGAGGGCAGTGTGTAGCTGTAGAGGGCAGTGTGTAGATGGCAGTGTGTAGAGGGCAGTGTGTAGCTGTAGAGGGCAGTGTGTAGATGGCAGTGTGTAGAGGGCAGTGTGTAGCTGTAGAGGGCAGTGTGTAGATGGCAGTGTGTAGAGGGCAGTATGTAGCTGTAGATGGCAGTGTGTAGAGGGCAGTGTGTAGCTGTAGATGGCAGTGTGTAGCTGTAGAGGGCAGTGTGTAGAGGGCAGTATGTAGCTGTAGATGGCAGTGTGTAGAGGGCAGTGTGTAGCTGTAGATGGCAGTGTGTAGCTGTAGAGGGCAGTGTGTAGCTGTAGAGGGCAGTGTGTAGAGGGCAGTGTGTAGAGGGCAGTATGTAGCTGTAGATGGCAGTGTGTAGCTGTAGAGGGCAGTGTGTAGCTGTAGAGGGCAGTGTGTAGAGGGCAGTATGTAGCTGTAGAGGGCAGTGTGTAGAGGGCAGTGTGTAGCTGTAGAGGGCAGTGTGTAGAGGGCAGTGTGTAGCTGTAGATGGCAGTGTGTAGCTGTAGAGGGCAGTGTGTAGCTGTAGAGGGCAGTGTGTAGCTGTAGAGGGCAGTGTGTAGAGGGCAGTGTGTAGCTGTAGATGGCAGTGTGTAGCTGTAGAGGGCAGTGTGTAGCTGTAGAGGGCAGTGTGTAGAGGGCAGTGTGTAGAGGGCAGTGTGTAGCTGTAGATGGCAGTGTGTAGCTGTAGAGGGCAGTGTGTAGCTGTAGAGGGCAGTGTGTAGAGGGCAGTGTGTAGCTGTAGAGGGCAGTGTGTAGATGGCAGTGTGTAGATGGCAGTGTGTAGAGGGCAGTGTGTAGATGGCAGTGTGTAGCTGTAGAGGGCAGTGTGTAGCTGTAGATGGCAGTGTGTAGATGGCAGTGTGTAGATGGCAGTGTGTAGAGGGCAGTGTGTAGCTGTAGAGGACAGTGTGTAGATGGCAGTGTGTAGATGGCAGTGTGTAGATGGCAGTGTGTAGATGGCAGTGTGTAGAGGGCAGTGTGTAGCTGTAGATGGCAGTGTGTAGATGGCAGTGTGTAGATGGCAGTGTGTAGATGGCAGTGTGTAGCTGTAGATGGCAGTGTGTAGATGGCAGTGTGTAGATGGCAGTGTGTAGCTGTAGATGGCAGTGTGTAGCTGTAGATGGCAGTGTGTAGATGGCAGTGTGTAGCTGTAGATGGCAGTGTGTAGATGGCAGTGTGTAGCTGTAGATGGCAGTGTGTAGATGGCAGTGTGTAGCTGTAGATGGCAGTGTGTAGATGGCAGTGTGTAGCTGTAGATGGTGGTATGACATGGTGGTGTGAAAACTATTTCAGCTGCTTATCTCAGCAGATAAAGCAGCTCTTTGCTGCTGCTTTATGTTCTCAGCAATGTATAATTCTTAAGGTCAAATGTTTAAGTCACCAAGTAAGACAGTTTTCATCACTTCTATCTGCACACTGGCTGAACACATTTTCACCATTCAAACTGCATTTGACATGTCCGTCTCCGTTCAGTCGTTTGCTATTTGAATTGTGAAGAGAGCCCTTACCGATCTCTCACAATGGTAGTTTATATCAAGAACATGGAACCCCATGGCGAACAGAAACCAGCGTTGGTTACACCAAACCATCCACAGCGACGTCCTTCCAGGAAACAGTGTTTTGATATTTTTCCTCCCGTCTCTGAACGTTCTTTAAGTCAAGTCCTACAATTTCAACATAAACCCAAATATTGCACATTTTCAGCCTTTATAATTGTCTAATTTGTACAACCAAGAGGGGATCCCACGTCTGTTTGTATCTCTTTAACCTTCCCGCAGTTCGGTTTAGGCAACAAAACCACGTAGTTAGGTTTAGGAAGAGCATCATGACTGGGCTTCAAACGAGTCTGTAAACTAAGTAAGATATGTCCGTAAACGAGGTAACGTCAGAAAACACGACACAAACTTCAAAAGAACTCAGCAACACTTTGGGACACAAACACTGGTCTCCTGGTGGAAAGTCCTGTTTGTTGGACCCATCCACCATAAGTGGTCTTTCTCACATGTTATATGATCTCATAGGCTCCTCTGAGCATTGCATATTAACGCGGATGCGTTTGTACTGCAGTCAGTTCAGACTAAATGGCGTGAAATGACAAGTACAGCGGTGCTATTGCACACAAAATGACTTCAGAAATCGGCGAGTCATTCAGACTCCATTTGGTAAAACCGGCTGTTTGATCCAGTATGATCCAGATGACACCGGACCTCCTACTCCAAAGGTCAATAAAGTCCTTTTTCACTCAGAGCGATGCTGTTGCTTCTCTGCAGACAGCAGCTCGACGTCTGTAAGCGTTATATTCAGACCTCCCAGTCTCATCAGAGAAGGGACTAAAGAGGGAGAAAGGATCGGAGGAGAGAGAGAGCGAACACGCCATCATCATCTAGCATCCTGGGCTGAAGCGTCCTCTACTTCAGACGTCCCCCCTCATCAACCAGAGGACGAGCTATCTGCATCGCCCCTCTTCTGTCTGGCTGTATGGGAGACCAATAAAACCCTTCAGAGTACCTGCCTGAGCGATGCCCAGATCAAACTAATAAGATCAGGTAAATTCATTTTCCTCATCCATCCGTCTGTCTGGAGGGTTTGCTTTCTCTCCACCAGGCTGCCTCTTCACCAGGACTGACCGTCTCCTGTTGTCCTCACTTTCCCTCACCTGTAGTCCTAATGCCTTCATTATTTACTGTCTAAAAACCAAAACAGATATCAGCGGCTGGCGTTCTGAAAACAGATTCAGCACTGGAAACTTCACGGCAGCCTTGGAATCACACTAAAAATGACGTGCTGGTGTTCTTTATTAACCTCTTTGGTTCTCCTAGACAGACAGACCCAAAGAAATGAAGAATAGCTCCACCACTAGCAGGTCTATCTGCATGATCTGGGTGTCTATGGAGAGGTAAGACCTCAGAGAATCCATCCCCAGTGTCAGTAACATGGTGACTGGTACTGAGTCTGAGTAAAGAGTGATGAAACAAAAGAAACATTTACATTTTGTATCCTCTCCTAACATGTTCTCTAGATCAGACAGTGGCAGCATTATAACAACGATGCCATGCACGGAGACACCTCTGAATCCATTCAGCAACTCCTCCACTACAACTGAGCCAAAGCAGATAGAAATAACACAAAGCACATAGCTTCTATAAAGGTTTAGTCAGGATAGGACCAGGAGGACTCTCCATCTGGACACTGGGATACCCAAAGAGTGCCAAATGGGTTTTATACCTCTTGAAAGAGAATCTGGCTCTAAACTCCTCCTGATATCCACTACAGGAGGCTATGGGCACACAATGGAGCCTTTGGCCAAGACATTCACCCTGAGCATCATCACATTCTACCATTGTGCATCCTCACATTCTACCACTGTGCATCATCACATTCTACCACTGTGCATCCTCACATTCTACCACTGTGCATCCTCACATTCTACCACTGTGCATCCTCACATTCTACCACTGTGCATCCTCACATTCTACCACTGTGCATCCTCACATTCTACCACTGTGCATCCTCACATTCTACCACTGTGCATCCTCACATTCTACTATTGTGCATCATCACATTCTACCACTGTGCATCCTCACATTCTACCATTGTGTATCATCACATTCTACCATTGTGCATCATCACATTCTACCACTGTGCATCCTCACATTCTACCATTGTGCATCATCACATTCTACCACTGTGCATCCTCACATTCTACCATTGTGCATCCTCACATTCTACCATTGTGCATCCTCACATTCTAACATTGTGCATCCTCACATTCTACCATTGTGCATCCTCACATTGTGCACAGTATAACATCAATAAATTGTATAGTTAAGGTACTTTGGACATCGATGCTGTTCTGTTGCTGAGCTGCTGTGACGGTCTCTGTGGGCATGTGAGCATTGCAGCTGCATGGATATCACATCCCATAGATCTGGTGTGTGAACCAGAGTGTGACACACACACACGCACACACGCACACACACACACACACACACGTCTGCAGTTGAAACGTAATCATGACTTTCTTTCAGAAGGCCTTCACCCGTTGAGACGAGGATGTGGAGGAGGAGCTCAACAAGTTATTACTCAAAGGAAAATAAGACTGCCGGTCAGAGACTGTCTTCACTTCTCCAACAATCAAACTGATTGTTCAGTTCCAGCAACCAGAACACTGATCTCCTCCACACATCACAGGAATGATAGAAAGGGTCATGTTGTCTCAGCAGGAATCTGGAGGAGGCTCTCTATCTCTCCTCTTCTCCTCTCCTCTTTCCTCCTCTCTCCTCTTCCCTCTCCTCTTTCCTCCTCTCTCCCCTCCTCTCCTCCTCTTTCCTCTCTCCTCTCCTCTCTCCCCTTCTCCCTTCTCTCTCCTCTTCCCTCTCCCCTCTTCCCTCTCCTCTCCCCTCTCCCCTTCTCTCTCCTCTCCTCTCTCCCCTCTTCCCTCTCCTCTTCCCTCTCTCCTCTTCCCTCTCCTCTCCCCTCTCCCCTTCTCTCTCCTCTCCTCTCTCCTCTCTCCCCTTCTCTCTCCTCTCTCCTCTCTCCCCTTCTCTCTTCTCTCTCTGCATTCCCTAATTCATCATTTAGTTTGTTAAATGTTACAAAATATTGAAAGTGCACAATTTTTTTTATTTTTTTTTTCAACCAACAGCCCAAAATGAAAAGATGTTCAGCTGAAAAGCAGCCAGCTGTTGGGTTAGAGGAGGTGGAACCATGATTCTGCTTCATGAACACTAAATGACAGCAAACACACTGGTATGAAATCAGAAACACGAGCTGCAGGTTGAATCAGTGATATCAGCAATGAAACCAAACACAGAGCACTAAAACAGCAGAATCAAAGGGTTTGTTGGGAGGGAAGATTTCAACATGCCGGTCTCTGGTCGTTTAAACACACCTGGGTCAAACCGAGCCCAGGTGAGTCCCGTTCAGCTGATTGTGCTGCCTTCACTTCCAACCAGAGAGTAGGAAACGGGGCAATCACAGAGAGGAGCCTTCACATTTAGGAATAACTACTTTGATAATCAATCAATCATGTTGTCATCAATTGTCTTTCATTTCTGTTAATTCATGCATATATATAACATAACGCCTTATAGGGACCCAGCATCTGGCTGGTTTCAAGTGACCTCATGACCTCAGTAACCTGATCCTTGACCACAGGACTCATCTCAGCTCTCATTGGCTACAGTAACATTTCACCCAGAGGTGTGAAAATCACACAGAACAAAACCAGAGGAATGTCCTTTGTTCCTTCTCTTTCGACTCTTTCTTCTCATCTGCTCATCTCTCCTGACGTGTGAGAGGTGAGCTGCTGCGCTCTCTCTGCTCTTCATCTCCTCAACCCAGGCTGACCTGGTTGAGGTGAACGGCTCTCAAGTCCAGAACTTGCAAAACAGTTCTGGTTCTGATCAATGTCCTGTTAGGAAACAGCCATTGCAACCAAGGAACCAAACGGCAGACGACGCGAGTGCTCTGCCCTTTTCACCAGCTAACTTCAAGCTATCAAGCAAAGAAGTTAGCACCAAACTAACAGCAAAGACGACCTCTTTGACTTGGAACCACAACTTCAACACATGGAATCACAAAACCGGTTCTTCCATGGATCGGTAACGTACTGGGCCTTAGCATTAGCAATCGCACAGGGCTGAGCAAGACTGTTCAACTTTGATTTCTAGAAAGTACTTGTATTGATTTGGTTTAATGTTATTCATTGAGTTTGACTGTGGTGATTTATCTGTATTTGATATCTGGGTAGCTGGCTTCGCCACATCTGATGTGTTTAGTTTATGCTTCACATAGACAAGGTCTTGCATGCAACTAACCATCTTTTCTAACCCACTGCAGATCTAACACACATTAAGATCACACACAGAAACTGTGAATTAGTTAAACAGAAACATACAGCTTCAGATAATCTTAACCTCACATCACCCCGCTCTCTGTCCTTCTTCTCAGAAGAACAAAGAGGTCATGTGGTGACATGCTGATGGCCATCTTTGATTCCGCCATCTTTGATTCAGCCATCTTTGTAGTTTTACAGTGCCCGCCATTTTGTTTGTAGGCCATACAGACATTTTGAGACAAGAACCCATCTTGTTCCCCCCCTCTCTCTCTCTCACACACACACACACACACACACACACTGTGTTTGGTTTGTTTAGTTTAGTTATTTAGTTAGATTAATATTGTGTTTTGAACCTTTATTATCTTGTAAATAAATGTTTGTGGAATATACATGCTGGTCTCTTTAATGTTGCACAAGAGTGAATACTGCCAACCTCTGCTATGTCAAGAACTCCAATATCCTTCAACCTTTACTATCTATTTTGGTTATAGTTATTAATTTAATTATTAATCAACATTCCAAATTGATAGTTTAGCATATATAATGAGACTATATTAACGTTTTGGTTATTGGTCCCTGATTCCAGGGTGGTGCCCCGTTTATTATTGATGTTTATTGATAATCTTTATTAATATTAATAATTCTATTATTATTTATTAATTAATTTTCTAATAACCAAAACCTACCAAAGTAGAACCCCTACAGCCTCCTCCAAAACAAAGAACCCTTCATTCAACACAACGTGAGGCTCAGTAGAATCCTCCAGTCTGTGTTGGTAATGCATTTCACTTTGATTCCTCTGCTTCTGGCTCGGCATGAGAGATGCCCTTTTTTAATCAGTTGTCTATTCCTATTGGTCTTAACACTTATTACTTTAACATCATTTATTACTTTAACGTCCCGTTGGTTTTAAATTACTCACAATGTTTTATTGTGTTGTTTTTTAATCTTTAATTGTACAGCACTTTGGTCAACTTCTGTTGTTTTTAAATGTGCTTTATGAATCATTTGGGATCAGATTGGATGCTGAAAGTGTCCGACTAACACGGCTCCTGTGTGCACGTTATCAGACGATGAGAACCTGAAGAGTCTTTCTTCTACAGTCAGTGATGATGCTCTTTATGTTCAGTTATTCTCTCCTCGGTCATCAGTCGTTGTCAGTGCTGCGACTGTCTTTGTAAAATGAAGTTTACAGACAACAGACATGTATGATGTGTCTCTCTGTCTGTAGTCTGATAGTTGTGAATGTTGAGCAGGTGAGCTGTAGGAACCTCAATCAGCCTCTCCTCTCTCTCTCAGGTGTGCTGAGTTCATTATCAGAACGGGCCTCACCTGTGCACTGATCTCCACAGAGGAGCACGGTGAAGGACCAACATCACAGAGCTGCTGACTCTGAGTTACCGTTTCACTGAACACACCTGCACAACGTAATCCAATCCAATCCAGCAGCCCTGCAGTAACTGTTAGGACACTTTAATGTTCTAGTTGTGTTGTGTCTGACTCAGCTCTGTGCTCATTTTGATGCATTAAAGTTGGAGTTGTTCGTTATTGGGCTGTTATTAAAAAGTGTTTGTCTTATTTATAGATATAGGTAATATAGATCAGAGGATGTAATCTAATCTAGTTGAAGCAGCTGTGAGTACTGAAACCAGGATGTTCCGCTGTCTGCCTTTAGTTATGGGCGGCTGTGGCTCAGAGGGTAGAGCACCAGCAATCAGAAGGTCGGTGGTTCGGTCTCCGGCTGCTCCGGGTCACATGTCGATGTGTCCGTGAGCAAGACACTTAACCCCAAAACTGCTCCTGAAGGCATAGCCATCGGTGTGTGAATGAGTATTTAGATCAGATCATGATGGAGCCTCTGCCATCAGTGTGTGAATGGGTGAATGCTGACATGTAGTGTAAAGAGCTTTGAGTGGTCAGAAGACTGTATAAATGCAGGTCCATTTAGATTCTAATATGTACCAGCAGGTGACAGTCACATTTACAGAATGATGGATAACATGTATTATGTCCTACGTTGTCCGGCTCTCAGTCTCCAGTCTGATAGATTTGAATGCTGAATATTGAACAGCAACGGAGAGGAGTCTTTCATCCGTTAATGAGACACATGATATTCAGGCTTTGGATAAGAACTGGTTTTTAATCTGCAGGGATGCCAACAGGATGTGATGAGTGAAATAGAAACTGTCCTGCAGGGCTCAGCAATAAGGATTGGCCACCTGCCCAGGGCAAACTAAATGCCACGCCGGGCTAGTAGATCTAGCAGCTCACTTGACCTATTCGCCGAGTGGTGAGCCATTACACTTCTCATCTCTGTTCAGAGCTGCACATGGGCGAATTAACGCGAGTAAATGACAGCTGGTGAAGACAGAAGTTTACGAGATGAAGTGAAAAAAAGTAAAAAGTAAAAGAAATACTTTGCATCGTCCTTATCAGACACTAAAGGTGCTGTAGGATACCTCTCTAGCAGATCTAATAAAACATGGCCAAGCAGCAGAGGTGGTGAGTTTTTGTTGCAGAATCAGGATGAATGTTAAATGAGTGGATTAAAGGTGTATTCTCTGAATGTTCCTGTTTGTCACTCTTACAGGTTTTATTTTTCTTGGGTCCATAATTCTTTCCACAGTGAGAACCAATTAGCATCAGTGAAAATAACAACCCTGATGCAACAGCATTGCCTTGGTATTGCAACGCCTTACAGAAACTCTGTTTGACTCTATTACAGTACAGGCGAATGTTTTGCTTTGCTTCGAGTGCATCAAAGTAAAACTACTCATTGTGAAGAATGGGTCCTGTCAGAGCCCCAAACTACAGACACAAGCAGCAGAAAAGAGCTTTTTATCTCCATTAGTCATGCTCTCAGATCAGCTGAAGTACCAACAATAGGCTGCAAGTTAGAAAGACAATTCAGAAATTCTTGAGAAGAGTCCTGTGGAAAGGAGGAAATGTATAAAAGTACAGTAAACCTGCTGTAAAGTACAGTATTGATTTATGGCTCATCAGGCAGGACCGATATTCTATATGGACCTCTCCTCCAAATACGTTGATGTGTTTGTGCTGCCCGAGAGGCCCGATCATGATCAACCAACAGTTCATTGCTCAGTAAATGAGGTCAGAAAGGAATGGTACCGACGTGTTTGACTGTTATCCTGCCTAAATCAGCTTCAATCGGGCTGAAGATGGAGCGCCGCCCGGCTGCTGCTGCTGGTGAGCAGGAACAGATAAGCTGGCAGGGTTCAGCTCGTACAGATGGACGATCAGAGCCGCTCTGCTGTTTGTTCAGCGGTGCACGCCGCCGTGACACTGCCAGGTCTAGAACTACAACAAACAGACAGCAGACGCACAGTTCAAAACAATATGTTGAACATATGCTGAAGAATCCTCCCATGTTGGCAGATCATACTGGAAGATAACAGGCCTTCTTTCTCACTGACAGACTTTACAGACGATCTGACCGACCCGTTCTCACTCCCAACAAGACAAATACCGACGCTCGGTCAGTGCCCCTCGGCGTCTGATACCGACGCTCGGTCAGTGCCCCTCGGCGTCTGATACCGACGCTCGGTCAGTGCCCCTCGGCGTCTGATACCGACGCTCGGTCAGTGCCCCTCGGCGCCTCATACCGACGCTCGGTCAGTGCCCCTCGGCATCTGATACCGACGCACGAGGCTCCCTGTAGCCACCGTATGAGACACACAAGGCGATGTAAACCCATCCTCATCAGTATGAAGACCAATGGATGGTTCCCACTTTCAGACCAAATACAGGAAGTCCTGGATGGCTATTATATCAGGTTATAGCGAAGCTCCTTCGGGGAACCACTCAACCCCCCGGCAAGATGCCAACTTCCGTAGAGGCCAAACAGCGGTACTACAACTTCCGTGTTCGTCACGTGATGCCATCAGGCCCAAAAAGGCTTTTCTCCATAGACTTCCATTGGGAAAGAGACGTCTGTACCTCAGAGGATCATTTATTTAGAGGTGAATCAACTCCCCAGTACGAACACTCTGACAGTCCTGATTTCATCATTAAAACGCTCTAACAGCTGAATCCAGATTTATTGCTCTTCCTCCGTTCATGTGAGTGAGACCCAGGCTGCATGTGTGTGCCTTTCCTCTGTGTCTTTGTGCATGCGTGTCACAGCTTTGTCCTCGTCTCTCATAATTGAAACCCGCAGAAGAATGCAGCTCTGAAGAATCCTTGTATGGAGACGATGTACAGTAGGCCGGCTGAATGAAAGCTCGGTGGTGATAAAGCAGCTCTATTCTCTCTGATTGTAACCTGCATGGGGTGACAGCACTCTACATGGAGCTGATCAAAAGAACTCCCACATGGAGCCCCGCCTGATGGAAACCTTTATGTCCTGTTGTTCATGCTCCATCAAAGAGACGAGGTCAGTTTCTATCTGTGAAGGGTGGACAACTTCAGAATTATGATGGATCAGAACAAATAACATTTGTTTATGTTTCACTTTGAATGTTTTCATTTAGTTTAGAAGAACCAATGAAATGAAAGGCAATTATTGAAATAACTAGACATGAAATAATGACACTGAAAGGGTTAAAGTAACACCTATACCACTAATATAGCTCTACCTATACCACTAATATAGCTATACCTATAACACTAATATAGCTCTACCTATACCACTAATATAGCTCTACCTATACCACTAATATAGCTCTACCTATAACACTAATATAGCTATACCTATACCACTAATATAGCTCTACCTATACCACTAATATAGCTCTACCTATAACACTAATATAGCTATACCTATACCACTAATATAGCTATACCTATACCACTAATATAGCTATACCTATACCACTAATATAGCTATACCTATAACACTAATATAGCTATACCTATAACACTAATATAGCTATACCTATACCACTAATTGTTACGTGTAGAGTTTTCCAAGATGACCCAAACGCAGAGTGACCAGCAGGACAGGAAGTTTTTAACTAAAGGCGAGCTTTAATAAAGCCGACAAAATCCAGAAAACCACAAAAACAAGGAGGGGAATAAAGTACAAAGAAAACATACAAAAACCAAACAGAGAAACAAAACAAAACTACTAACCAGAGAATACAAGAACACAGGCAGGAGGAACACTAAGAACACTAGAAACACTAGAAACACGGAGGACAAGGGACTGAGAAGACAAGCAGACAAGCAATGGAGGGAAGTAAAACTAGACAAGACACAGGAGGAGAGAATCACCAAAATAAAACAGGAAACACTGGAATAATAAATCCAAAATCACAAACACAAACAACAAGGGGCTGGCACAGCCAGAACACAACACTAATATAGCTATACCTATACCACTAATATAGCTATACCTATAACACTAATATAGCTATACCTATAACACTAATATAGCTATACCTATACCACTAATATAGCTATACCTATACCACTAATATAGCTATACCTATACCACTAATATAGCTATACCTATAACACTAATATAGCTATACCTATACCACTAATATAGCTCTACCTATACCACTAATATAGCTATACCTATAACACTAATATAGCTATACCTATACCACTAATATAGCTATACCTATAACACTAATATAGCTATACCTATAACACTAATATAGCTATACCTATACCACTAATATAGCTATACCTATAACACTAATATAGCTATACCTATAACTATAACACTAATATAGCTATACCTATACCACTAATATAGCTATACCTATAACACTAATATAGCTATACCTATAACACTAATATAGCTATACCTATACCACTAATATAGCTATACCTATAACACTAATATAGCTATACCTATACCACTAATATAGCTATACCTATAACACTAATATAGCTATACCTATACCACTAATATAGCTATACCTATAACACTAATATAGCTATACCTATACCACTAATATAGCTATACCTATAACACTAATATAGCTATACCTATACCACTAATATAGCTATACCTATACCACTAATATAGCTATACCTATAACACTAATATAGCTATACCTATACCACTAATATAGCTATACCTATAACACTAATAACACCTCAGATATCTGGAGAGGTTCATGGACCTCCTGTACTCTGTTATACTAAACAGTCCCTTTCAGAGCGGCTGTTCAATCACTGATACATGGATCTGAAGCCCCGTATTCATCTCTACCTCTTCTCTCCTCTTCTCTCTCCTCTTCTCTCTCCTCTTCTCTCCTCTTCTCTCTCCTCTTCTCTCCTCTTCTCTCTCCTCTTCTCTGCTCTTCTCTCTACCTGTTCTCTCCTCTTCTCTCCTCTCTACCTCTTCCCTCCTCTTCTCTCTCCTCTTCTTTCTCCTCTCCTCTCCTCTTCTCTCTCCTCTTCTTTCTCCTCTTCTCTCCTCTTCTCTCTACCTGTTCTCTCCTCTTCTCTCCTCTTCTCTCTCCTCTTCTTTCTCCTCTTCTCTCCTCTTCTCTCCTCTTCTCTCTACCTCTTCTCTCCTCTTCTCTCTCCTCTTCTTTCTCCTCTTCTCTCCTCTTCTCTCCTCTTCTCTCTACCTCTTCTCTCCTCTTCTCTCTCCTCTTCTTTCTCATCTTCTCTCTACCTGTTCTCTCCTCTTCTCTCTCCTCTTCTCCCCTCTTCTCTCCTCTTCTCTCCACTTCTCTCTCCTCTTCTCTCTCCTCTTCTCTCTACCTGTTCTCTCCTCTTCTCTCCTCTTCTCTCCTCTTCTCTCCCTCTCTCTCCTCTTCTCTCTACCTCTTCTCTCCTCTTCTCTCTCCTCTTCTTTCTCCTCTTCTCTCCTCTTCTCTCCTCTTCTCTCCTCTTCTCTCCACTTCTCTCTCCTCTTCTCTCTCCTCTTCTCTCTACCTGTTCTCTCCTCTTCTCTCCTCTTCTCTCTCCTCTTCTCTCCTCTTCTCTCTACCTCTTCTCTCCTCTTCTCTCTCCTCTTCTTTCTCATCTTCTCTCTACCTGTTCTCTCCTCTTCTCCTCTTCTCCCCTCTTCTCTCCTCTTCTCCACTTCTCTCTCCTTCTTTCTCCTCTTCTCTTACCTGTCCTCTCCTCTTCTCTCCTCTTCTCTCCTCTCTCCTCTTCTCTCTTCTCTCTCCTCTTCTTTCTCCTCTTCTCTCCTCTTCTCTCTACCTGTTCTCTCCTCTTCTCTCCTCTTCTCTCTACCTGTTCTCTCCTCTTCTCTCTCCTCTTCTCCTCTTCTCTCCTCTTCTCTCTCCTCTTCTCTCTCCTTTCTCTCCTCTTCTCTCTCTCTTCTCTCTCTCTCTCTCTTCTCTCTTCTCTCCTCTTCTCCTCTTCTCTCCTCTTCTCTCTCCTCTTCTCTCTACCTGTTCTCTCCTCTTCTCTCCTCTTCTCTCTCCTCTTCTCTCTACCTGTTATCTCCTCTTCTCTCTCCTCTTCTCTCCTCTTCTCTCCTCTTCTCTCTCCTCTTCTCTCCTCTTCTCTCCTCTTCTCTCTACCTGTTCACTCCTCTTCTCTCCTCTTCTCTCTCCTCTTCTCTCTCCTCTTCTCTCTACCTCCTGTCTTCTGTAATACCAGATATAGTTCGGCCTCTCAGACTTTCTGCTCCTCGTCTTTTCACCCTTTCCCCCATTTCCTCTCCTTCCCCTCACCTTGTCTTCCTCGCTCTTCCTATTTCTGCCATCCTAATTTCATGCCTCCTTCCATCCCTCGCTCTTTCCCTCCATCCCATCACCCCTCACAGTTAATTCCAGTCTCCTAGGACCTTTCCAGATGTGACCTCCAGCAGATCTGTGCTGCCGGTGAGGTGACTCCACTACACAGCATGAATACTGATCATCCCTAAAACACTATGTGTTAACACGACTGAAGGCTTTCGCACACCAAGTCCCTATTTCTTATCTGAAGTTGTCGCACGTTTAACAATAAATAAATAGACCGACTCCGTCACGTACAACTCCGACGCACTCCGATACTTACGACTCCGACACGTACAACTCCGACACTTACGACTCCGACACACTCCGATACTTACGACTCCGACACGTACGACTCCGACACGTACGACTCCGACACACTCCGATACTTACGACTCCGACACGTACGACTCCGACACGTACGACTCTGACACTTACGACTCCGACACTTAAGACTCTGACACGTACGACTCCGACACGTAAGACTCCGACATGTACGACTCCGACACTTAAGACTCCGACACATACGACTCCGACACGTACGATTCCGACACTTACGACTCCGACATGTACGACTCCGACACTTAAGACTCCGACACTTACGACTCCGACACATACGACTCCGACACGTAAGACTCCGACACTTACGACTCCGACATGTACGACTCCGACACTTACGACTCCGACACGTACGTCTCCGACACTTAACATCTGTCATTAAAGATTTTGGAGCCGGTTTGATTTACTGTGTTTCTTTGCATCCGTCCAGAGTTGATTGACCACTGAACACTGAAACATACAGACTCGGTGTGCAGAGAAGAGTGTCTCTGTGAGGCTGTGTTAAGGCGCAGTAACATGCTCACAATGACAGAGCTAACTTTGTGATGTTTAGCAGGTAATATGAACCATGTTCATGTCCCAGCGTTTACATCAAACACAACTTTATTATCTAAACTACAATGTAGATACAGCGTTCCCCACACTAAAGCAGTCTCTCATTGGTATGATGGCAGAGAAACAACATCCAGCTCAACGTCTTAGGTCTTCAGTTCAGCCTTTCCTTAAAATCAGATAATAGATAATTGGTGGGATTCTGTTGTTGCACTTCTTCACATTGAAGCTCCTCATATCGTTTTATGCTAAATGCAGTACCTGTGAGGGTTTCTGGATCAATATCTGACATTGTTTTGTGATCATTGATTTACAATAATAAATATATACATACATTTACATAAAGCAGCATATTAGTCCACTCCCATGTTGATAAGATGATTAAATACTGGACTAATATCCCTTTAAGGTTCATTTAGATTTAAGATGTGTTGGATTGACAACCCGAGTTTAAATCTGTGTGCAGCACAGGAGATTACTGGAGAGATGGAGCCCAATAATGCACAACAGTTGATTAATATTGTTTATTCTTTAAATAAAAGATAACCTCCGTTGGCAACCCTTTCAAAGAGGAACAGTTGAAATCCACACTAAATCAGCATTATTGAAGCGATTGCATTCAGTGGAACATCAGTAGTGAAAGTCGGGGGGGTGAAACGCTGTGAACTCTGGTCAATCCTGACGGTATGTTGTTGTTGTCTCTCTCTCTCTCTCTCTCCCACTGCCCCTCTCTGCTGTGCGTCCTCTCTAATAAAGCTGCAATCCCATAATACTAATCTCATAAACTAATGAATGCTCAGCGCGCAGAGCGTGGGTGGCTTTGTAATCAGATCACACAGCTATAAACCCTTATTGGTGTTTACAGAAATTGCTGAAAATGAAGTTTAACATCAGGAGGATGAAAGAAACAGGCGGCGCCGCTCGGTGGAGAGATCCCATCTAAAACCAACAGATGGCTCCGCTTGCTGGAGAAAGTGAACTCCTACATTTACATCTATGTAGGTGTTGTATAACTTGTTTAACTCCCATTATTATGAATGTCATTATTTGAAATGTTTGTTTACACAACAGTATTAATGCAGTTTATTTTCTTTAATCTTGATTAGCTTGTATTAACACAGGAACAGATGTTCGGGTCATTTCCTTCTAGAAGACGTGACGCAGCAGAAGATTTATTCCCACATATTGAAGTTTAAGATGATGGCATCGCCCCTGATGGTTACTCGTTCCCTCTCGGCTGTGTGCAGCCAGCGAGGTGTGTTTGTGTTCATGTTTGGTTTTGTTCGGAACACGTTTGATCACAGTTTGTGTGGTGTGTTGTCATTATTCTGTACGTCGTTGTGTATGTTGAACAGTGTGACGTGGATCTGATGACGGTGATGTTGATGAGGTGGAGTGAAGAGAGGAATAAATCCATCAGTAACAGAAGAACCTCGGTGTGGTATATTTCCTGGAGGGAGTGATAACTTGATTGTTCTCCTTTCTCTGAGGGAGCTTTCAAAGAATCTGAGCACGAGAATGTGCACGTAGACATAATCCCCATAAATAGTGAAATATACGTTTGTAGCGCTGAGAGGAGATTCTCTAATCAAGGGTGAGTCAGAAACCTTTGGTCACCAATCGTCTAAAAGCCTGAAGGCTGAAGTTTCCTCTCCAGACGGAACCCAGCGGGACAAACAGACAAACGTCCAGTAGCAGCTGAACTCTGGTAGAACTGGATTTATTCATGTCTCAGTGCTTCATGGGAAAACAGTAAGACAACGCTGACAGAGAGGTCACTGATCCACTCAGACCTGCTCGCTGGGTTTATGAACTCTATCTGGTTGTTATTACTGACATCTCAGATGTGAGTTCCATGTAGTCCTCAGTTAACTGGAGAGGATGGAACGGGATTACATTAACTTTTATGGGAGGCTGCAGAAGCAGCCGTTATTGAATTTAGGTTTATATGAGTGAACGCTGCATGCTGCCACGCACGGAAATCAATATTCACAAACAATAAAGATCCATATGCACGACGTTACTGCATTCGTCCCTTCATCAGCCCTTCATCAGCCCTTCACCAACCCTTCATCAGCCCTTCATCAGCCCTTCATCAGCCCTTCACCAACCCTTCATCAGCCCTTCATCAGCCCTTCACCAGCCCTTCACCAACCCTTCATCAGCCCTTCATCAGCCCTTCACCAGCCCTTCATCAACCCTTCACCAACCCTTCATCAGCCCTTCATCAGCCCTTCATCAACCCTTCATCAGCCCTTCATCAGCCCTTCATCAGCCCTTCACCAGCCCTTCACCAACCCTTCATCAGCCCTTCATCAGCCCTTCCATCAGCCCTTCATCAACCCTTCATCAAGACCTTCACCACACCCTTCATAGCCCTTCATCAACCCTTCATCAGCCCTTCACCAACCCTTCATCAGCCCTTCATCAAGCCCTTCACCAGCCCTTCCCCCCCCCCCCCCCCCCCCCAAACCCTCATCAGCCCTTCATCAGCCCTTCACCGCCCTTCATCAACCCTTCACACAACCCTTATCAGCCCTTCATCAGCCCTTATCACCCCTCAACCTCCCAACCGCACCCTTCATCAGACCTTCATCAGCCCTTCACCAGCCCTCACCAACCCTCATCAGCACCTTCATCAGCCCTTCATCAGCCCTTCATCAACATCGTCTCAGCCTGCACCCAACCAGTTCATCAGCCCTTCATCAGCCCTTCATCAACCCTTCATCAGCCCTTCATCAGCCCTTCATCAGCCCTTCACCAGCCCTTCACCAACCCTTCATCAGCCCTTCATCAGCCCTTCATCAGCCCTTCATCAACCCTTCATCAGCCCTTCACCAACCCTTCATCAGCCCTTCATCAACCCTTCATCAGCCCTTCACCAACCCTTCATCAACCCTTCACCAGCCCTTCATCAACCCTTCATCAGCCCTTCATCAGCCCTTCATCAGCCCTTCATCAACCCTTCATCAGCCCTTCATCAGCCCTTCATCAGCCCTTCACCAGCCCTTCATCAACCTTTCATCAGCCCTTCACCAACCCTTCATCAGCCCTTCATCAGCCCTTCATCAGCCCTTCATCAGCCCTTCATCAGCCCTTCATCAACCCTTCATCAGCCCTTCATCAGCCCTTCGTCAGCCCTCACCGCACACTTTGACCATCCAGTCCAACTTCAGTAAGTCACTAACTCTCCACAGACGTGAGCACATTCTGTCTGTACCAATACTCACTGTACACCTGGAAAGTGTGTGTGTGTGTGCGTGCGTGCGTGCGTGCATGCGCGCGCGTGTGTGCATGTGGACCGAGCTCTCACTCTCTCTCCTCTCCGTGTGTCGGTAAGGAGGTGTGCTTTAATCTTTTCCAACTCAATAAACTTGACCCAGAACAGGTGGGCCAGCTGGCACCGGCATGGCGGGAGGCAGGAACTCACCGAGGCCCCGCGTTCCAAATACTACTTTACATTTTCATTTCATGGTCACACAAAACATCATGCATATCTTCTCTAACTGCTGATTCCTGTTCAGAGTCACGCAGCATCTAAATCCTTTTCTCAGCATCAGGTGGAATGCAGCGGAGCACAGCTGACAGCTGGATCTTACACGGCTAACACCAGCGGCAGAAAGATAATGCAACTGCACTGGAGCCTTTGAGATGAACGGGCCCGTGCACCGGGCACCGTGCTTCGTGCACCGGGCACCGTCCACCGGGCACCACAGTGAGACAGTCTGAAACAGTCAGAGAAAAGACCCAGAAGTGCTTCAAGACTCAGTGACACACACAGAACTGATGAGCAAGAAAAGAGGTTCATGGAAAAGGAAATAACTCACATGTACAGGTGGACAGGCACAAACAACAGAACCCTCATGCTATACCGCAGACACACACGCACACACACACACATGCACGCACACACATGCACGCACACACATGCACACACGCACGCACACACACACACACATGTGCACGTGCACATGCACACGCGCACGCACACAGACACACACACAGCATCTTTACGGCGTGAGGAGAAGGCTGCTGATGTGTGATATTGGTTTCTGTGATAACAGCAGCCGTCTGCGAGCTCCTCGGCCGTCTAGACGGGCGGGGAGAGGAGGCTCCGGATATTGGAGGGCAGCTTCGGCAGGCAGACGAGATGTAAAACGTCTCCAGACCTTTTCTACGGCACTTTGAACTGGATTTATGATTCATTTAACAACGGAGATAAAGAAAGAAACAAAGAGCTGCTGATTGAACACAGAGACAGAATAACTTTCTGACACAACAAGAAAAGAATGAAGTTTAGTGACGTCCAGCTGGATTTATTATCGCTGATGTAGTTAAAGCTGAATGTGTTTGGACCATCACAATAATCTTTATTCATCTCATGGTGAGTCCTCTCTGCTGGTCTGTCACTGGGACGTCCCTCCTTTTACATTATCTAGTGTCAATACATAATACTAAATAAATACACACTGATCAGCCGCAACATTCAGACCACCGACAGGTGAAGTGAATCACATGGATTATCTGGTTACCATGGCAACATTAACAACATTCAGACCACCGACAGGTGAAGTGAATCACATGGATTATCTGGTTACCATGGCAACATTAACAACAGTCAGACCACCGACAGGTGAAGTGAATAACATGGATTATCTGGTTACCATGGCACCTGGCAGTGGGGGGGATATATTAGACAGGTAGTGAACATTTTGAACTTTGTGTTGGAGCAGAAAAAATGGGCCAGCGTAAGGAGGGCCAGCGTAAGGAGGGCCAGATAGTGCTGGCTAGACGACCGGGTCAGAGCATCTCCAGAATTGCAGCTCTAGTGGGATGTTCCCAGTCTGCAGTGGTCAGGACCTACCAACAGTGAGTCCTGAAGCCCTGAAGCCTCTCGCTTGTTTATCCAGCATTTATTAATATTGAACGTGTCGCTGGTCTAAGTTGCACCAACTGTGGCACAGCACGTCTTCAGGTCCCCATCAATACACCCGGCAACAATGAAGGAGATCCAATGACCGGTTCACGAGACATTTGAAGGACACACACACACACACACACACACACAGATATATTCCTTGTTTTGTATGTAGATGAAGGAGTAAGGAGGAGTGAGGAGGAGTAAGATGGTCGGAGTGAGGATAAAGAGAGGATACACTTAGTACACACTAGGATGATTGAATTCATTGAACTAATGAGGCTGGAGGATCTGCCCAGACAAAGAACAACAGGCAACAAAGACATCTGAGGCAGAGCCAGGATGAAAGACGTCGCCACATGGTGACATTATGCAAACACACACACATACACACACACACACACACACACACACACACGGCAGAGTACACATGCAAACTTTCTCAGTGCAGGATAAAACCGGAATATGATGGAGCTGCAGCTACTGTTGTTGAAAGCCAAGACTGAAACCCAGTCGGTGGAACAGAAGTGAGCCAGGAACGTCCACTGATGTTGGAACATTCACCTCGATTCAGGAAACCTTCTCTAACGTTAAAACTAAACTAAGTCTTCAGTCTTGTGAAGGGCTCATTGCCTGGGTGGAATATGGCCTCAAAAAGTACTAAATGCAAGTCTAACCCAGAAATAATCCAAAGCACACTGTCGTGTCTGAACAACATTACAATGCCTTCATTTTACATGACTATAAGAGTTTAATATGAGCAACACATGGCAGGTCTTCATCAGGCTCATAGTCAGCATTCAGCAGCAGCTTGCACATCTGTATAGTGTTACACTAATCAGGAGAGGAGAGGGTGGTTCTCTGTCAATGAGCAAGCCTGTTGGTGAACAAACAAGGAAATGACATCATTATCAATAGAGAGGAGACAAACGGGAAAAGAAAGTGAAAGAAGTGAGGAAGGAAGTGAAGGAAGTGAAGGAAGTGAAGGAATGAGGAGATGAGAGGTAAACATGAAAACATTAAAAAGATATAATGTGACGACTAAGTCAAGTTTTACATTTTACTTTCTTCTGTAGGTCGATACATGATGAATACCTCCATCTCTACCTGTAGCCTGATCCACGTTTCTGCCCTCAAACACATATTGACTACGACATGCCCTTCAGTAGTTCACTATATTAAACCTGGAGTCTGAGTCTGTCTCATCATCGAGCTATTTTGTTGTTTTTAGTTGAACAATCTGAAAGGTCTCAGGTTGGAGTCGTCTTTCCAGGCGGTCGCCTCCTCTGATGTCCTTTTCAGTAACGTTGTGTGTTTGGTTTGAATGTCCCGTTGGCTCATAATGTCCCGTCACAGCTTCACCATCATTCATTGTACGGATCGGATGGCGTTTTTATGTTCTGTACCTCGGTCCTTTAGTTTTCTGTTTGTTCGTCCTACGTAGAAACGACCGCTCTAATCTGTAGACATCATATGTGTTGTGAGAGATGAGCTCACATCTTGAAAGTGATTGATTTTCACGACATCATCGCAATGATTGTAATTCCTGACCGACCGAAGCCTCCTCCGCGGGGGGGCAGACTCCATATTAAGGTGTCTAAAGGAAAGACTTGCATTTCAGTCATTCTTGGTGTCGCTTTCAATTAAATACATCAGATCATAATTAATAGATGTTAATGAGTGCATGGAGAGACACAGTGGGGGGGTGTCTATATTGATCTGTGCTTGTTTCTGAAGGACAATGTCCACGGCAGATTACTGGGTAGAAGAGTGATGACCTTATCCTTAACTTGAGATGTAGGCTCACGGGGAGATGTGGACTCACGGGGAGATGTGGACTCACGGGGAGATGTGGACTCACGGGGAGATGTAGGCTACGATCAGTACAACACTGACTGGACTATAGGAATGGAAGTGGTAGTGTCCTCAGTGGACGCCGACGTGTTGCTGGTCATAGCTTACGTTTGTTGTTACCAGAGGGAGGATGATTGGGTGACATCCTCTGAGACCGGACTATAACCGGCACACAGACGGGACAAAGGGACCGCCTCCTGCATGCAGATGATCCTAACGGCCGTCTGTCGTCTGTTTGAGACAGACTGGATGATTGTTTGGTCCATTACTGCACAGAAAGATCTGCAGAATGACATAAAGGAAAGAAGGGGAGGTGTGTGAAAGTCACCATCTCTCCTTTTTCAACCAGGATAATGAGATTCCTGTCTTCAGTCCGTTAAGCCTGTTGGAATCATTTCATCATTCAGTAGCTCTGATTTGACGTCTTTCTACCATTCTCATGCAAACACATTTTAGCGTAGATCCAAAGCGGTCTCTGTCATTTCTTTTTTTTTATTTAAATCTTAGTCACGGTCAAATGTACATGACTGATCGGCATCATCGTCTCCGCTCCTTCTGATTCATAATTAGAAACATTTCTTCATTTGCAGCATCATAAACTGAACTTTCAGATTTAAAAATGATTGTTTTTCTTTTAACTCCTGTATTACAAACTTCATCTCCCCAGAATGCTCCCTAGTGACCAATATACCAACAGCTTAGTTTGTTATTCAGGATTAGTAGCTCCCGTAGGAAGAAGAACACCAGATGAATTAACGCTTTAAATGAAACAGGAACAATCAGCTGTTTAAAGAATAATGTCACATTCAAGTATTTCTTCTCACTAGTAGAGTGAGAGTGTCTTCAACTGATCTACAGGAGGCAATAATGGACCAAGAACTGCAGCAGTGAGCCAGGAAGTGAACATGGATGTAAACACTGCAGGTTGTAAATGTTTAATGAGGAAGGAAATGCATTGAACACATCTGTCACTGTAGACCTCCAGGACAAACACACACAATGCATCGAGGGGAGGAAGAAAACCCCACAGGGCTCCTTCAGAGGGGCGTACTACGGAGATAGATTAGTGGGTCAGAGAGGTTTCAGCATCATGAAGGTGGCTCTCTTCTGACCTGGCTAGATCACCATGGTAACTTACGTTTTCACTCCTGTAGATGGTTTGCTCTGGTCTGAATCAGGGACCAGATTGTCACCGTGCTGCATATGGCCTCTAGTTTGGTTCGTGTTCACACGGCAGCGTTTATAAGCGGACCAAAAGTTTGGTGTGCAAAGAAACTGCTCTCCGATTGGTCATAATCTCCATGCTGGAAAACAAAGAGCAGACTTCCAAAACTCAACAACGGAGGGACGACTACGCAGCTTGATCTCGGCCCCGGGCATCTTTTTTTTTTAACTCGTAACAATTTTTCACTTAAAGTGATACAGTTTGAAAATGAGGCGACTGGAAAACAGCGTATTGATGCACTGGAGTCGCCGAAGGCGCATACCAAGATGTACGGAGGACAGAGGAGGACGAGGTGTGCATTAACCCTCCTAAACTGGGACATGCTCATCGGCTGAAAATATCTCCTTATATCCATCAGGTGTGAACGTGGTCTTTACCACAGCCTGACGTTACACCGGTTCAGTTCTGATGTGAACAGCGAGGGCTCTACTGTAATGTTGTCTGCTGTCTGGTGTCGACGTGCACAGAGCAGCTCACTACCGGAGCTGGTTTAATCCAAAAAGGCGCAATGCTTTCTCCAGTTGGGCCGGATCGACGTCGGATCATGTTCTCACCACAACAGAACCGTACCTAACCGTACCGAACCGTACCGTACTGAACCGTATCACAGTTTGTTCGGAAGCGAACGTTTCGCTTGTTGTGGTGCTGCACCCGAGTGCGTGTTCACAACTACCCAAACGAACTGAACGGTCTAGGGTTCCATTCAACCCAAATAAAGAAGGCAGATGTGATTACGCCCTGATGCTGCAGACTTTCACAGTTTCAGATTGAAATTGGCTATTAAAAGTGTTTCTCACTAATCAGCTCGTTTGGAAATTGCGTCACCATTCTTGCAAACTCACGTAGATCTCGGTCTCAGAACTGTAAGAGGTTCTCTTCGGAGTGAGAGAGTCTTTACAGACCGAATATATCCGTTGACTTTTCCTGACTGTTACGGCAATCGATTTATTATAAACCAGGGAAAAGAGACAAACAAAGGGTCTTCATGAGCAGAATCAGGCAGCGAGTGACGGCTCAGTGAAGCCAGGAAACAAAGAGCGAGACTAAACTTGGACTTGCTTTGTATCAGAGAGTGTTGTGAGGGAGCATTCAGGCTGCTGGGCAGATACGAGGTTAATGACACCGATTTCAGAGAATTGTTTCCAGCTGTTTATGATACATTGGAGATTTTGTATTAACAAAAAATGAAAATCTTCTCATCATAATTAATGTAAACATTAAACCAACTGTGGCTATAGAGATATAGTGATGTGACATTTCACTGTCCTTCATCTGACTCCCCAGCGCTGACCTCAGGGCATCAGAGGGGTGGAGGTCAGAGACACGCTGATGAAAACTGAAAAGGTTAATGGAAGAGAAACAATTGAAGAGGAGAGAAATTGCAGGATGTAATAACAGTGTGTTGGTTCCACAGAAAACAAACCTGGACAAAGCTGGCAGCATCTTTTCAGATTGTTCAGTTGAATAAATCCTGGTTTTGTTTTGTGTCTCGGCTGCATCGGCCTCTCCGTCTTTATCTCGTCCTGCTCGGTGCGCTCGCTCTCTGTCAGCGGTAACAGATGGGTGTCGTTACGGAACAATAAGCACGCTGCTTAAAGAGCATCGGCACTACAGAGAATTAATTGCAAAGGATTAACGATATTAGGAAAGGACTAAAAGGGAAGGAGCAGAGGTAACAGTTACTGACTCTTATTCTGAAGAAGCACGCACAGTTCCAGTGAAATGATTAGTGTCTTCAGAGAGGTGCTGGTAACTGAAGCACATGTATTAAACTCATTTGTTTCTGGATGTTCTCCTCCTGTTCTCCTCCTGTTCTGCTCTGTTCTCCTCTTGTTCTCCTCCTGTCCTCCTCCTGTTCTCCTCCTGTTCTCCTCCTGTTCTGCTCTGTTCTCCTCTTGTTCTCCTCCTGTTCTCCTCCTGTTCTGCTCTGTTCTCCTCTTGTTCTCCTCCTGTCCTCCTCCTGTTCTCCTCCTGTTCTCCTCCTGTTCTGCTCTGTTCTCCTCTTGTTCTCCTCCTGTTCTCCTCCTGTTCTCCTCCTGTTCTGCTCTGTTCTCCTCTTGTTCTCCTCCTGTCCTCCTCCTGTTCTCCTCCTGTTCTCCTCCTGTTCTGCTCTGTTCTCCTCTTGTTCTCCTCCTGTTCTCCTCCTGTTCTCCTCCTGTTCTCCTCCTGTTCTGCTCTGTTCTCCTCTTGTTCTCCTCCTGTTCTCCTTCTGTTCTCCTCCTGTTCTGCTCTGTTCTCCTCCTGTTCTCCTCCTGATCTGCTCTGTTCTCCTCCTGTTCTCCTCCTGTCCTCCTCCTGTTCTGCTCTGTTCTCCTCCTGTTCTGCTCTGTTCTCCTCTTGTTCTCCTCCTGTTCTCCTCCTGTTCTCCTCCTGTTCTCCTCCTGATCTGCTCTGTTCTCCTCCTGTTCTCCTCCTGTTCTCCTCATGTTGTGCTCCTGTTCTCCTCCTGTTCTCCTCCTGTTCTCCTCCTGTTCTCCTCCTGTTCTGCTCTGTTCTCCTTCTTGTTCTCCTCTGTTCTCCTCTGTTCTCCTCTGTTCTGCTCTGTTCTCCTCCTGTTCTCCTCCTGATCTGCTCTGTCGTCCTCCTGTTCTTCCTCATTTCCCCTCCTGTTCTGCTCTGTTCATCCCTCCGTTCCTGCTCTGTTCTCCTCTTGTTCTCCTCCTGTTCTCCTCCTGTTCTCCTCCTGTTCTCCTCCTGATCTGCTCTGCTTCTCCTCCTGTTCTCCTCCTGTTCTCCTCATGTTGTGCTCTGTTCTCCTCTGTTCTCCTCTGTTCTCCTCTGTTCTCCTCCTGTTCTCCTCTGTTCTCCTCTGTTCTCCTCTGTTCTCCTCTTCTCCTCTGTTCTCCCTGTTCTCCTCTGTTCTCCTCTGTTCTCCTCTGTTCTCCTCCTGTTCTCCTCTGTTCTCCTCTTCTCCTCTGTTCTCCTCTGTTCTCCTCTGTTCTCCTCTTGTCCTCCTCTGTTCTCCTGTTCTCCTCTGTTCTCCTCTGTTCTCCTCTTGTTCTCCTCTGTTCTCCTCTGTTCTCCTCTGTTCTCCTCTGTTCTCCTCCTGATCTGCTCTGTTCTCCTCCTGTTCTCCTCCTGTTCTCCTCCTGTTCTCCTCCTGTTCTCCTCATGTTGTGCTCCTGTTCTCCTCCTGTTCTTCTCCTGTTCTCCTTCTGTTCTCCTCCTGATCTGCTCTGTTCTCCTCCTGTTCTCCTCCTGTTCTCCTCCTGTTCTCCTTCTGTTCTCTTCCTGTTCTCCTCCTGTTCTCCTCCTGTTTTCCTTCTGTTCTACTTCTGTTCTCCTCCTGTTCTCCTCCTGTTCTCCTCCTGTTCTCCTCCTGTTGTGCTCCTGTTCTCCTCCTGTTCTCATCCTGATCTGCTCTGTTCTCCTCCTGTTCTCCTCCTGTTCTCCTCCTGTTCTCCTTCTGTTCTCTTCCTGTTCTCCTCCTGTTCTCCTCCTGTTTTCCTTCTGTTCTCCTCCTGTTCTCCTCCTGATCTGCTCTGTTCTCCTCCTGTTCTCCTCCTGTTCTCTTCCTGTTCTCCTCCTGTTCTCCTCCTGTTCTCCTTCTGTTCTCCTCCTGTTCTGCTCTGTTCTCCTTTGTTCTCCTTTGTTCTCCTCCTGTTCTCCTCCTGTTCTCCTCCTGTTCTGCTCTGTTCTCCTCCTGTTCTGCTCTGTTCTCCTCCTGTTCTGCTCTGTTCTCCTCACACACACTGAGAACTGGTTTCCTCTAATCTCAGTCCATTATGGAGCCTCTTAAAGCAGGAAATGCACTACACCACCTGCACATGGAGCACTACACCACCTGCACATGGAGCACTACACCAGGTTTACCGTGTTTACGGGGTTTACGGGGTTTAGAGGGTTTAAAGGGTTTAGAGGGTTTAGAGGGTTTACAGGGTTTGAAGGGTTTAAAGGGTTTACAGGGTTTACAGGGTTTACAGTGTTTACGGGGTTTATAGTGTTTACGGGGTTTCCGGGGTTTACAGTGTTTACGGGGTTTACAGGGTTTACGGTGTTTACGGGGTTTACAGGGTTTACAGTGTTTACGGGGTTTACGGGGTTTACGGGGTTTACGGGGTTTACAGTGTTTACGGGGTTTACGGTGTTTACAGGGTTTACAGTGTTTACGGGGTTTACAGGGTTTACAGGGTTTACAGTGTTTACGGGGTTTACGGGTTTACAGTGTTTACGGGGTTTACAGTGTTTACGGGGTTTACAGTGTTTACGGGGTTTACAGTGTTTACGGGGTTTACAGGGTTTACAGTGTTTACGGGGTTTACAGGGTTTACAGTGTTTATGGGGTTTACGGGGTTTACGGGGTTTACGGGGTTTACAGTGTTTACGGGGTTTACGGTGTTTACGGTGTTTACAGGGTTTACAGTGTTTACGGGGTTTACAGGGTTTACAGGGTTTACAGTGTTTACGGGGTTTACGGGTTTACAGTGTTTACGGGGTTTACAGTGTTTACGGGGTTTATAGTGTTTACGGGGTTTACGGGGTTCACAGTGGTTACGGGGTTTACAGGGTTTACAGGGTTTACAGGGTTTAAAGTGTTTACGGGGTTTACGGGGTTTACAGGGTTTACGGGGTTTACGGGGTTTAAAGTGTTTACGGGGTTTACAGTGTTTACGGGGTTCACAGTGTTTACGGGGTTTACGGGGTTTACAGTGTTTACGGGGTTTACAGTGTTTACGGGGTTTACGGGGTTTACAGTGTTTACGGGGTTTACAGTGTTTACGGGGTTTACGGGGTTTACAGTGTTTATGGGGTTTACGAGGTTTACAGGGTTTACGGGGTTTACAGTGTTTACGGGGTTTACGAGGTTTACAATGTTTACGGGGTTTACAGGGTTTACGGGGTTTACAGGGTTTACACTGTTTACTGTGTTTACGGGGTTTACAGTGTTTACGGGATTTACAGTGTTTACGGGGTTTACGGGGTTTACAGGGTTTACAGTGTTTACAGGGTTTACAGGGTTTACGGGGTTTACAGTGTTTACGGGGTTTTACAGGGTTTACGGGGTTTACGGGGTTTACAGTGTTTACGGGGTTTTACAGGGTTTACGGGGTTTACGGGGTTTACAGGGTTTACAGTGTTTACGGGTTTACGGGGTTTACGGGGTTTACGGGGTTTACAGGGTTTACAGTGTTTACGGGGTTTACGGGGTTTACGGGGTTTACAGTGTTTACGGGGTTTACGGGGTTTACGGGGTTTACAGGTTTCCGGGGTTTACAGTGTTTACGGGGTTTACAGGTTTACGGTGTTTACGGGGTTTTACAGGGTTTACAGTGTTTTACGGGGTTGTACGGGGTTTTTTACGGGGGTTTACGGGGGTTTACAGTGTTTACGGGGTTTACGGTGTTTACAGGGTTTACAGGGTTTACGGGGTTTACAGTGGTTTACAGTGTTTACAGGGTTTTACGGGTTTACGGGGTTTACAGTGTTACGGGGTTTACATGTTTACGGGGTTTACAGTGTTTAGGGGTTTCCGGGGTTACAGTGTTACGGGGTTTACAGGGTTACAGTTGTTTACGGGGTTTACAGGGTTTACAGTGTGTTATGGGGTTTACGGGGTTACGGGGTTTACGGGGTTTACAGTGTTTACGGGGTTTACGGTCGTTTACGGTTGTTTACAGGGTTTTACAGTGTTTACGGGTGTTTACAGGGGTTTACAGGGTTTACAGTGTTTACGGGGTTTACGGGTTTACAGTGTTTACGGGGTTTACAGTGTTTACGGGGTTTATAGTGTTTACGGGGTTTACGGGGTTCACAGTGGTTACGGGGTTTACAGGGTTTACAGGGTTTACAGGGTTTAAAGTGTTTACGGGGTTTACGGGGTTTACAGGGTTTACGGGGTTTACGGGGTTTTAAAGTGTTTACGGGGTTTACAGTGTTTACGGGGTTCACAGTGTTTACGGGGTTTACGGGGTTTACAGTGTTTACGGGGTTTACGGGGTTTACAGTGTTTACGGGGTTTACAGTGTTTACGGGGTTTACAGTGTTTACGGGGTTTACGGGGTTTACAGTGTTTATGGGGTTTACGAGGTTTACAGGGTTTACGGGGTTTACAGTGTTTACGGGGTTTACGAGGTTTACAATGTTTACGGGGTTTACAGGGTTTACGGGGTTTACAGGGTTTACACTGTTTACTGTGTTTACGGGGTTTACAGTGTTTACGGGATTTACAGTGTTTACGGGGTTTACGGGGTTTACAGGGTTTACAGTGTTTACAGGGTTTACAGGGTTTACGGGGTTTACAGTGTTTACGGGGTTTTACAGGGTTTACGGGGTTTACGGGGTTTACAGTGTTTACGGGGTTTTACAGGGTTTACGGGGTTTACGGGGTTTACAGGGTTTACAGTGTTTACGGGTTTACGGGGTTTACGGGGTTTACGGGGTTTACAGGGTTTACAGTGTTTACGGGGTTTACGGGGTTTACGGGGTTTACAGTGTTTACGGGGTTTACGGGGTTTACGGGGTTTACAGTGTTTACGGGGTTTACAGTGTTTACGGGGTTTACGGGGTTTACGGGGTTTACAGGGTTTACAGTGTTTACGGGGTTTACGGGGTTTACGGGGTTTACAGTGTTTACGGGGTTTACAGGGTTTACGGGGTTTACAGTGTTTATGGGGTTTACGGGGTTTACAGTGTTTACGGGGTTTACAGGGTTTACAGTGTTTACGGGGTTTACAGGGTTTACAGTGTTTACGGGGTTTACGGGGTTTACAGTGTTTACGGGGTTTACAGGGTTTACGGGGTTTACAGTGTTTACGGGGTTTACGGGGTTTACAGGGTTTACAGGGTCGGCCCAGAAGAAGTTTGCTATTAAAACCGGTTTGAGGTGACGTTTCACCGAACGCATGGGCTACACACACACACACACACACATGTGACCGTAGCTTTTATTCAGGGCTGTATTTCAGGTTTCATGTGTGAAATTAAGCAAAGAAACAAAAAGCAGAAAGTAGTCCTTTGTTTGCTCTGCAACACTTTGCTTTGAATATTGTGAAATCTTCCTGTGAAGGAGACTCTTGTTCCCCGGGGGCCACTCTACCTGATTAATGGGAGCCTTCAGCTGAGTGAGAGAAATGGAGGGAGTTTTGGGGAGAGGCCAGAATGTGTCCTAAAGCAGGAGAACAATGTTATCATCACACAGCCAGAAGCAGAGAAACACACACAATAAGATGGAATAAACAACATTATGAAGACTGAGGACCGTTTGAAGACAAACCTGGAGTTTAGAGTAGCGGGAACAATCTCACAGCTTTAATCATAAACACAAACTAGAGTTAAGAAATGAGCGACGTAGACAAAGGAAACTAACAAAGCTGCATAATTCATCTTGTCACCATTTTTTAAACCGTCCATCTTGAGTCCGACGATGTTAAAGGAAAGAAAAGCTCCTCTCTTCACCTCTTCTACCCGACGGACCCGACGGACCCGGTACCGGTTCAGCTGGGCTGGGTGTTAAAACACTGCCTTTAAAAACTTCATCAGATACTCTGCTGGTCTTTTCTCTGAAATGTTTCTAACAGACGAGAACTCAACGCCACTAAAACAACTCTCAGACTGGATTTACTCCAAACTATGGATGTTTCACAATGATTTAAATACTTTAGTTACAAATTCAACGCACAAGAAATAGTATTTTTACCTTATAATATTTTGATATTGAATGTTCATACTTGACTATGGAGTCACAATTATACAGTTTAGTAGTTTTTTATTGATGTTATACTGTGCACAATGGTAGAGTGTGATGATGCACAATGGTAGAGTGATGATGCACAATGGTAGAACGTGATGATGCACAGTGGTAGAGTGTGATGATGCACAATGGTAGAGTGTGATGATGCACAATAGTAGAAAGTGATGATGCACAGTGGTAGAATGTGATGATGCACAATGGTAGAACGTGATGATGCACAATGGTAGAGTGTGATGATGCACAATGGTAGAGTGTGATGATGCACAATGGTAGAAAGTGATGATGCACAGTGGTAGAATGTGATGATGCACAGTGGTAGAATGTGATGATGCACAGTGGTAGAATGTGATGATGCACAATGGTAGAATGTGATGAGGCACAATGGTAGAAAGTGATGATGCACAGTGGTAGAATGTGATGATGCACAGTGGTAGAATGTGATGATGCACAGTGGTAGAATGTGATGATGCACAATGGTAGAACGTGATGATGCACAGTGGTAGAGTGTGATGATGCACAATGGTAGAGTGTGATGATGCACAATGGTAGAAAGTGATGATGCACAGTGGTAGAATGTGATGATGCACAATGGTAGAACGTGATGATGCACAATGGTAGAGTGTGATGATGCACAATGGTAGAGTGTGATGATGCACAATGGTAGAAAGTGATGATGCACAGTGGTAGAACGTGATGATGCACAGTGGTAGAAAGTGATGATGCACAGTGGTAGAACGTGATGATGCACAGTGGTAGAAAGTGATGATGCACAGTGGTAGAAAGTGATGATGCACAGTGGTAGAAAGTGATGATGCACAGTGGTAGAACGTGATGATGCACAGTGGTAGAAAGTGATGATGCACAGTGGTAGAATGTGATGATGCACAGTGGTAGAATGTGATGATGCACAGTGGTAGAACGTGATGATGCACAGTGGTAGAAAGTGATGATGCACAGTGGTAGAATGTGATGATGCACAGTGGTAGAACGTGATGATGCACAGTGGTAGAAAGTGATGATGCACAGTGGTAGAATGTGATGATGCACAGTGGTAGAACGTGATGATGCACAGTGGTAGAACGTGATGATGCACAATGGTAGAATGTGATGAGGCACAATGGTGTTATTTCTATCTGCTTTGGCTCAGTTGTAGTGGAGGAGTTGCTGAATGGATTCAGAGGTGTCTCTGTGCACGGCATCGTTGTTATAATGCTGCCACTGTCTGATCTAGAGAACATGTTAGGAGAGGATACAAAATGTAAATGTTTCTTTTGTTTCATCACTCTTTACTCAGACTCAGTACCAGTCACCATGTTACTGACACTGGGGATGGATTCTCTGAGGTCTTACCTCTCCATAGAGACCCAGATCATGCAGATAGACCTGCTAGTGGTGGAGCTATTCTTCATTTCTTTTGTGTCTGTCTGTCAAGGAGAACCTTCCAGCACCCTAAAGGGCTGAAGAGGTTAAGGGTTGGTTAGGTTCAGACACAAGACAGCAGTTCAGGGAAAGACTGTAGACATGCCTAAAAGAAGCCAACATTGACTATTGGTAGGAAAAGAGAAGTGAACAGCGGTCACACATTTCAAAGACAAATGATTTATCTCCTGCTCAGGAGACTGAGGTCTTCTGGAGTGCAGGGGGCTCTCCTGAAGACCTTCTATGATAACTGTGGTGGCATCAGACATTTTTTATGGAGTGGACCTCAACCATCACTGCACCCAGTATAGCACAACCAGCAGCTCCCAGTAGACCACAACCATCACTGCTCCCAGTAGACCACAACCAGCAGCTCCCAGTAGACCACAACCAGCACTGCTCCCAGTAGACCACAACCATCACTGCTCCCAGTAGACCACAACCAGCAGCTCCCAGTAGACCACAACCATCACTGCTCCCAGTAGACCACAACCAGCAGCTCCCAGTAGACCACAACCAGCAGCTCCCAGTAGACCACAACCATCACTGCTCCCAGTAGACCACAACCAGCAGCTCCCAGTAGACCACAACCAGCAGCTCCCAGTAGACCTCAACCATCACTGCTCCCAGTAGACCACAACCATCACAGCTCCCAGTAGACCACAACCATCAGCTCCCAGTAGACCACAACCAGCAGCTCCCAGTAGACCACAACCATCACTGCTCCCAGTAGACCACAACCAGCAGCTCCCAGTAGACCACAACCATCACTGCTCCCAGTAGACCACAACCAGCAGCTCCCAGTAGACCACAACCAGCAGCTCCCAGTAGACCTCAACCATCACTGCTCCCAGTAGACCACAACCATCACAGCTCCCAGTAGACCACAACCAGCAGCTCCCAGTAGACCACAACCAGCAGCTCCCAGTAGACCTCAACCATCACTGCTCCCAGTAGACCACAACCAGCAGCTCCCAGTAGACCACAACCAGCAGCTCCCAGTAGACCACAACCAGCAGCTCCCAGTAGACCTCAACCATCACTGCTCCCAGTAGACCACAACCATCACAGCTCCCAGTAGACCACAACCATCAGCTCCCAGTAGACCACAACCAGCAGCTCCCAGTAGACCACAACCAGCAGCTCCCAGTAGACCACAACCATCACTGCTCCCAGTAGACCACAACCAGCAGCTCCCAGTAGACCACAACCATCACTGCTCCCAGTAGACCACAACCAGCAGCTCCCAGTAGACCACAACCAGCAGCTCCCAGTAGACCTCAACCATCACTGCTCCCAGTAGACCACAACCATCACAGCTCCCAGTAGACCACAACCATCACAGCTCCCAGTAGACCTCAACCATCACTGCTCCCAGTAGACCACAACCATCACAGCTCCCAGTAGACCACAACCATCAGCTCCCAGTAGACCACAACCAGCAGCTCCCAGTAGACCACAACCAGCAGCTCCCAGTAGACCTCAACCATCACTGCTCCCAGTAGACCACAACCAGCAGCTCCCAGTAGACCACAACCAGCAGCTCCCAGTAGACCTCAACCAGCAGCTCCCAGTAGACCTCAACCAGCAGCTCCCAGTAGACCACAACCATCACTGCTCCCAGTAGACCACAACCAACACTGCTCCCAGTAGACCACAACCATCACTGCTCCCAGTAGACCACAACCAGCACTGCTCCCAGTAGACCACAACCATCACTGCTCCCAGTAGACCACAACCATCACTGCTCCCAGTAGACCACAACCATCACTGCTCCCAGTAGACCACAACCAGCAGCTCCCAGTAGACCATAACCAGCAGCTCCCAGTAGACCACAACCATCACTGCTCCCAGTAGACCACAACCAGCAGCTCCCAGTAGACTACAACCAGCAGCTCCCAGTAGACCACAACCATCACTGCTCCCAGTAGACCACAACCAGCAGCTCCCAGTAGACTACAACCAGCAGCTCCCAGTAGACCACAACCAGCAGCTCCCAGTAGACCACAACCAGCAGCTCCCAGTAGACCACAACCATCACTGCTCCCAGTAGACCACAACCATCACTGCTCCCAGTAGACCTCAACCATCACTGCTCCCAGTAGACCACAACCAGCAGCTCCCAGTAGACCACAACCAGCACTGCTCCCAGTAGACCTCAACCATCACTGCTCCCAGTAGACCACAACCAGCAGCTCCCAGTAGACCACAACCAGCACTGCTCCCAGTAGACCTCAACCATCACTGCTCCCAGTAGACCACAACCATCACTGCTCCCAGTAGACCTCAACCATCACTGCTCCCAGTAGACCACAACCAGCAGCTCCCAGTAGACCACAACCAGCAGCTCCCAGTAGACCTCAACCAGTAGCTCCCAGTAGACCACAACCAGCAGCTCCCAGTAGACCACAACCAGCACTGCTCCCAGTAGACCACAACCAGCAGCTCCCAGTAGACCACAACCATCACTGCTCCCAGTAGACCACAACCAACACTGCTCCCAGTAGACCACAACCATCACTGCTCCCAGTAGACCACAACCAGCACTGCTCCCAGTAGACCACAACCATCACTGCTCCCAGTAGACCACAACCATCACTGCTCCCAGTAGACCACAACCAGCACTGCTCCCAGTAGACCACAACCAGCACTGCTCCCAGTAGACCACAACCATCACTGCTCCCAGTAGACCACAACCAGCAGCTCCCAGTAGACCACAACCAGCAGCTCCCAGTAGACCACAACCATCACTGCTCCCAGTAGACCACAACCAGCAGCTCCCAGTAGACCACAACCATCACTGCTCCCAGTAGACCACAACCAGCAGCTCCCAGTAGACCACAACCAGCAGCTCCCAGTAGACCTCAACCATCACTGCTCCCAGTAGACCACAACCATCACAGCTCCCAGTAGACCACAACCAGCAGCTCCCAGTAGACCACAACCAGCAGCTCCCAGTAGACCTCAACCATCACTGCTCCCAGTAGACCACAACCAGCAGCTCCCAGTAGACCACAACCAGCAGCTCCCAGTAGACCACAACCATCACTGCTCCCAGTAGACCACAACCATCACAGCTCCCAGTAGACCACAACCATCAGCTCCCAGTAGACCACAACCAGCAGCTCCCAGTAGACCACAACCAGCAGCTCCCAGTAGACCTCAACCATCACTGCTCCCAGTAGACCACAACCATCACTGCTCCCAGTAGACCACAACCAGCAGCTCCCAGTAGACCACAACCAGCAGCTCCCAGTAGACTACAACCAGCAGCTCCCAGTAGACCACAACCATCACTGCTCCCAGTAGACCACAACCAGCAGCTCCCAGTAGACCACAACCAGCAGCTCCCAGTAGACCTCAACCATCACTGCTCCCAGTAGACCACAACCATCACAGCTCCCAGTAGACCACAACCATCACAGCTCCCAGTAGACCTCAACCATCACTGCTCCCAGTAGACCACAACCATCACAGCTCCCAGTAGACCACAACCAGCAGCTCCCAGTAGACCACAACCAGCAGCTCCCAGTAGACCACAACCAGCAGCTCCCAGTAGACCTCAACCATCACTGCTCCCAGTAGACCACAACCAGCAGCTCCCAGTAGACCACAACCAACAGCTCCCAGTAGACCACAACCATCACTGCTCCCAGTAGACCACAACCATCACTGCTCCCAGTAGACCTCAACCATCACTGCTCCCAGTAGACCACAACCATCAGCTCCCAGTAGACCACAACCAGCACTGCTCCCAGTAGACCTCAACCATCACTGCTCCCAGTAGACCACAACCAGCAGCTCCCAGTAGACCACAACCAGCAGCTCCCAGTAGACCACAACCAGCACTGCTCCCAGTAGACCTCAACCATCACTGCTCCCAGTAGACCACAACCAGCAGCTCCCAGTAGACCACAACCAGCACTGCTCCCAGTAGACCTCAACCATCACTGCTCCCAGTAGACCACAACCAGCAGCTCCCAGTAGACCACAACCAGCACTGCTCCCAGTAGACCTCAACCATCACTGCTCCCAGTAGACCACAACCAGCAGCTCCCAGTAGACCACAACCATCACTGCTCCCAGTAGACCACAACCAGCAGCTCCCAGTAGACCACAACCAGCAGCTCCCAGTAGACCACAACCATCACTGCTCCCAGTAGACCACAACCAGCAGCTCCCAGTAGACCACAACCAGCAGCTCCCAGTAGACCACAACCAACAGCTCCCAGTAGACCACAACCAACAGCTCCCAGTAGACCACAACCAGCAGCTCCCAGTAGACCACAACCAGCACTGCTCAGGTTCATATAGTGTTCAGCTCTTTGTTTTCCTGTCAGCTGATGCTTCCTGTTTTCTGCTCTGTAAATCCTCTTTGCTGCTGAACAGTGCAGATTTCCTCTCTGTGGGACTAATAAAGGAATATCTGATTTTATCTCATCTCATTGTATTTCATTTCAAACACGTTTCATATTTATGAGTTTATGAATGATGCCGTTTACATTCTGTGTGGTAGAATAATAATAGCCTTGATCCAGGACCATAATGCTGCGTGTGATATTTACAACGGATCAAACAGCTCTCTCTCTTTAATGCTGCTGCAGAGTCTCTGCAGTAAACTGAGCTAAACCTTCAACGGAGAACAAGACAAACTGAAATCCTTCTGTCAACGTGATTTAGCTTCAGGCAGGCTGACTTTAATAATCTCAGTTCCTTAAGATTCTCAAACTCATAACATCCAATCCGTGGGGATTCCCCCCCAGTCCACAAAGATTTCCTGGGTCAGCCGTCAAATCCCAGCAGACGTCTGTGTTTACCCTCCTCTTCCTCCAGGATGCACACCGCAACGGCAAGATTCCCCCGGAGCTACACAAGGCTGATAAATGTGCTTTATGACCAGGATTTATTCCACAGTTTATTCGCCAGGAGAAGATGAGTGAATGTGTTTATCTTTAAAGCAGGTAGACGGTCAGAACAGGCTTAAAACAACTGATCCAGATGGGGATCAGGTGGAGGATCATCAATCAGCGGGTCAGGCAGGCAAAACACCGGCCGGAGAGCCGGAGAGCCGCCAGGGCGGATGTAAACAAGACAATCCAGCAATGACTGAGTGGAGATGGGCCGCTGTATATATATACATATATATACGTATATATACTGTGAGGCTGATTAGGGAAATGGGGAGCAGGTGGGTGGAAGGTCAGGTGACGGGAATGGTCGGACCAGGGCTACTGCACGGCAGGAGGAGTTACTGGATCTACACTGAGGGAACATGAGTATAAATTATGAAAAAAATATATTTAAAAAATGTAAACTTTGTTACTAAAGTGTTTATGTTAGTTGGCTTTGATTCATGCAATTGGAGTTGGAATATTTTGTTTTTGAAAATGTCAGACATTGAAAGAGACTTTCATCAGCTGTTAACTGTTCCGGTTATTTCCAGCTTCCATCAGATGAAATGCTACGAGGATCCACATCTCGGTCTACTCATCCGCAGTTATTAATCTGATAAAACGTTCCTTTACTCACTCCAACACACTCTATTACATCCACTAAGATTATTATAGTTCTGACATCTACACACATGTATTCATGTACACAGAGACATGGATCACACATTGCTTCTGTTTTGATCTGTTATATCTCAATCTCTCTCTTTCTCTCACACCTCGGGCAGTGTGAAACGGACCTTAATCCATCACTAAGGGATTAGTTATAGACTGATAAATCACACGGGAGAGAAGGGGCGGGGGGGGGAGGAAGACTGAATGAAGAGGAAGAGGCACAGAAGAGGAGATGTTCCAAATCCTTTATTTAAAATAATTCATTCATTCATGTGTATTTCTGATTAATGACTAGAACATCTTGACCCTCAGTGCTGAGCAGCATCTCAGATTAATCTCCAGGTTCTCAGCTTTCAGATGATGTTCACCACTTCTATGTGACATCTACTGTTGACCTGCTGGACCCCCTTAAAGACCCCCTGGACCTCCTAAAGACCCCCCGGACCCACCTAAAGAAGACTAAAACAGGTCTATTGTCACAAAGGGTTAGAAGAAAAGAGAAGAAGGGTAATGATTGACGGGAACATGTGGTGGATGTCATGTTCTGGCTGTGCCAGCCTCTTATTATTTACTTTTGTGATTTTGGATTTGGTGTATTTTTAGATTATTCCGGTGTTTCCTGTTTTATTTTGATAATTCACTCCTCCTGTGTCTTGTCTGGTTTTACTTCCCTCCTTTGTTTGTTTTCCCGCCTTTTGTTGATTGTCTGCCCCGCCCTGATTTGTTTCACCTGTGTGTAATCATGTCTTGTATTTAAGCCTGTGTGTTTCCCCTCTGTCCTTGTCGGTTCGTTTGTCTCTCCAGCCCCGTCTACCTTGTCCTCCGTGTTCCTTGTTTCCTCCTGCTCTGATCCTGGTGTTTCCCTGGTTTGTGATTTTTGGTTTTGGTCCTCTGTTTGGTTTTTGTTGTTTGTTTCTATTTGTTGTTTTGTACTTGGTTCCCCTCCCTGCCTTTTGTGTTTTGGATTTGTTCAGCTCTATTAAAGCTCGCTTTATTTTCAAAACTACCTGTCATGCCTGTTACTCTGCGTTTGGGTTCCCTCTGAAAACTCCGCACTCGACAGTGGAAGGAGGAAGAGGAGGATGGAAGGAACAGCAGAGTGAAAAGTGAAACAGCAAGAAAAATAGAATTAGTTTAAAAAGCATGACATACTTTAATCCAAGTAAATGAAAATATATTACAACTATTCTATAAAGAAGGGAAGTCAGATCTACTGAGGAGAGAAAGAAAAGGACTGATGAAGGGAGGAAGATGAGTGGATAAGAATAATGAAGTAAATTAGTAATGGAATAGTGGGAGACGTGTGACGGAGATGGAATTAATGAGGACGTGGAAAAAGGAAGTAGAAGTACAAGAGGACTGGTTGAAGGAAAGGGGGATAGAAAAGAGGGGACGTCTGTTTGAGGGGTGAGAGAAAGATGACAAGGAACACTAAGGAGGAAAGAGGAGAGAGAGAGAAGGATGGAAGGAAGATGGAGGGATACATGATGGAAGAAGGGGATGAAGGAGAGAGGGATGGAGGGAGGAAAGAGGAGCAGCTGGCAGGAACAACAGCAATGTCCACAACAACGCCGCCCTTCTCTATTCTGTCTCGCCACAAAGAAAATTACCGCCGTAATGAATCGGACGAAATTGAGGCGAAGAAAGAGCAAGAGAGAGAGGGATGAGTGAAGGAGAAAGAAAGCCAGGGAACGACAAATCATCATGAAACAATAATTTATTCTGATCCACAAATATGTTCGACCTTTGCTGTTCTTCACACTGGAGGAACTGTTGAACAGTGTGTGTGTGTGTGTGTGTGTGTGTGTGTGTGTGTGTGTGTGTGTGTGCTTTCATGCGTGTTTAAGTCAGCAAATGCTTGTGCTCGTGCATGATGGTGGACAAAGTGTGTCCCTGCAAGCAAGCATGTACTGAAGCTGCCATGTGGACATGTGCACATTCAAACCTGTCAGTTTGTGGCTGGAAATGGAGACGACATGTATACAGATGTGCACCAGCTGATGGGTGCAAGCTGTCGCTCTGCATCTACAGATGTGCGAGCTGTCGCTCTGCATCTGCAGATGTGAGTGCCGATCAAAATGTGACGAGACTGAGAACAGATTCATCGGCTGCCCTCGCTAACTTCCCCTCCTTTCTTTCTGCTGAATCTATCGCTTCTCATTGCCGTCAATGTCTCTTCAGCATGTTTTCAATCTCTCTCCATTATTCATATTTTTTGAAATTGCTAAAATCATTACCAAATGATAATATGAAAACAGTATGACAATGTGAAAGGGGTCGTTGGTAGTGAGCTATCAGCTGAAGCTGCAGCTCCCCTCGACCTAACGGAGCTTCATAGTGAGTTCCAGCTCATTGTTCAGCTGCTCTGCCTGCTACTCTACAGTTTGGTTCACTCTCACTGCTCTCACAGTGTCCTTCCTATCAGGAAGATAAAAACACTCTAAAACCCCGACGGTCCACAACCTGCCCAGAACCAACTCTTCCACAGTAGAGAGAACAGCTGTTACCAGCTGTCACCAGCTGTTAGTGAAGAGCTGGTAAACATGGAGGCTAAACAGACAGACACTAAATGCCGGATGATGGATGGTGGATGATTGATGATGGATGATTGATGGTGGATGATGGATGGTGGATGATTGATGGTGGATGATGGATGGTTGATGATGGATGGATGGATGATGATTGATGGATGATGGATGATTATTGATGGATGATTGATGGATGATGATTGATGATGGATGGATGGATGGATGGATGATGATTGATGATTGATGATGGATGGATGGATGGATGGATGATGATTGATGATTGATGATGGATGGATGATGATTGATGGATGATGGATGATGGATGATTTTGTAAGTCATTTTGCGGCCAATAACGCCATTTCTGCTTTTGGTCATTGTCATTTTAAGCCATGTAATCTGTACTGACTGCAACGCTTGCATGCATTTAGCATCTGCGTGAATGTGCTACACTCCGAGCTAGTGACGTAGAATAAAAAGTGAAGAAGACTAATGATATCGGCCGTGAGGGGAGGTGGATGGGTCCAACAAACACAGGACATCCAACCAGGAGACCGCTGTTCCTGTCCCAAAGTGTTGAGTTATTTTGAAGTTACTTTAGTTTGTGATGTGTTTTCTGCACTTATGTTAGGTTGTTAATGTACACGTTTTACTTAGTTTACACACTTACTTTAACTCCAACCATGATGTCTTTCCCAAACTTAACTAAGTGATTTTGTTAAAGTTTTTAACAAAACCACTTTTCAAAGTGTCTATAGCAGGCAGCTGGTGAACTCAATGTTACACCAAATCTCATTAAAAACTTCACCAAAAGGCTTTTTCATACACAGAACCCTTAACCTCACTGGGAGCCCTTCTTCTCTGGCTTATAACCTTCATGGAGAGCAATCTTGTAATAACCGTCATTGCCTGTGAATACTCGATGACGCAGAAGCTCCTTTTGTCTGTTACTACTCAACTCCTCGGTCCTCCGCTCCGATTGTTTATAAAACCGATAGTTACCTCAATGCATCATGATGAAGAGCACGTTGATTCAAGGGTTTTGCCAACATGCCTCATAATCATCTTGTGTAACCTGTAAAAGTCACTGTGGGGCACAAAATGATGCACAAGATGTCTCAAAGTTTGCATGTAATCTACTTTTGCAGCCATAAGATGTGAACATTTCAATTTAGAAACACGATTTAGCGTTAGACTGCAAGTATGTAATGTAAACATGCAAACTTATAAATGCTTTGTTTTGACCCTTATTTCATCATAATATACTTTTCCTGATGTCTGCAGAAATATCCATCAGAGAATATTATAAATCATTTAGTAGCACATGTATTGGTTTGACCGAAGACTTCCTCAATGTTCAAAATGAATTGTAACATTTTATTTGAATTTAACCTCTCTATTTCTCACTATATGAATGTTTCAGTTTAGAGTGCTGAAGACTTCTTCCACTGCAGTTCTACTCGGAACTTCTAC
>CM025831.1:36047423-36052423 GCA_014673565.1 Sebastes schlegelii | reverse complement strand
GGGCGGCCACCTCTACCGAGGGGAAACAGGGAGGCTCCTCCTCCCCCCGCGGCTGATTGAACCAGTCCAGCACTGGCCCAGACAGCGAACCCAGCACCTCTCCCCTCAGCCTCTCCAGCAGTCTCAGGGATTTCAGTCCAGTCTGTTGTGCCAGGTCAAACGGGGTCTTCCATCCCCCGGTCCCCGTCTGCCTCAGGTGGCCTAGTGTGGTAATACCACTGGACATAATCCGGTTTCTGATGGTGGCTGTCTGCACTGATCACAGTGGAATGAGTGGGTTGTTGAAAATCGGCTCCTCCCAAAGCCATGGTGTTGGCTCCATACCTGCTCTCCGTGTGGCGTTAAAGAGCGACCACGTCTTCAACATCTCTCCGTAGTAGTCAGGCAGCTCCGCAGTGCTCAGACCTTCATGGGTCATCAGGAAATACTGCCGATCCAGCCCCAAACCGCCAGCCCTCCTCAGCAAAGCCTGTGCCGGCTCCCACCAGCACACGTCGGTCCTGTACAGCAACCGTTGTGCAGCCTGAAGTCTGAAGGCAGCTGCTCTGCTCTCAAGCTCCACCAGGCCCTGCCCTCCCTCCTGTACTGGTAAATACAGGACTGCAGCCTTTAGCCAATGGTGTACCGTCCAGAAGAAATCCACCAGCCTCCTTTGGACCTCCTGCAGAAGACCCCGAGGAGGAACCAATACAGCCAGCCGATGCCACAAGGACGAAGCTGCCAGGTTGTTCATGATGAGCACTCTCCCTCGATATGACACCTGGGAGAGCAGCCACTTCCACTTCGACAACCTTCCTTCCACCGACTGCAGCATCCCTTCCCAGTTCTTCTTGACCCAGCCCTCCGAGTCCAGGTATACTCCTAACACCTTCAGCCCTTCTCTACACCACTGCAGCTGCCCAGGCAGTGGAGGCACCATGTCCTGCCTCCAGTCCCCACATAACAAAGCCTCACTCTTAGCCCAATTAAGTCTCGCTGAGGATGCTCTCTCATAGGTCCGGAGGCAGTTCTCCAAGGCCTGTACGTCCTGCCTGTCTCTTACCAGTACTGAGATGTCATCCGCATAAGCGGAGACCATTACAGGGGTGTTAAAACCGAGCTCCACCACTCTCACTCCTTGCAACCTCTTGCGTATCATCACTAGCAGTGGTTCAATGGCCAGAGTATACAGTAGCCCCGAGAGAGGGCATCCCTGCCTTACACCTCGCCCTACCTCTACAGGCCTACTCAGCCCCCCCCCTACCTTAACTAAACATGAGGCTCCAGCATACAACACTTTAACCCCTGTAATGAACCTTTCCCCACATCCAAAAGCAGACAGTGTTTTAAACAGGTACCCATGATCCACCCTGTCAAATGCCTTCTCTTGATCGAGGGCTAACAGACCAAAGTTTACATTTGAGAGTCGAGCCAAGTCCAACATGTCGCGTAGTAGGTGGAGATTGTCTATCATTGAGCGACCTGGTACACAGTATGATTGGTCCTTGTGCACAATTGAGTCCAATAAGTTCTTGAGTCTATTGGCAAGGCTCTTAGAATAGATTTTAAAATCCGCACAGAGCAATGCCAGAGGTCTCCAGTTCCTCAAGTCGCTCAAATCCCCTTTTTTTGGCAGAAGAGCCAGAACCGCCCGACGGCAGCTCAGCGGTAGCTCCCCTGCTTCCACACATTCGCAAAGTACTTCAAATAAGTCTGTTCCGAGTATTCCCCAGAACTTTTTGTAAAAATCCACCGGCAGGCCGTCGATCCCCGGGGCCCTCCCAGGAGCCATTTGAGAGACGGTCTCACTCAGCTCCTGTAGGGTAATGGGCAAGTCCATACTAGTCTTTTGAGACTCAGAGAGTCTTGGTAGGCCCTCCAGCAAGGTTCCAGTGCACACATCGTCACAAGTTTCAGCAGAAAATAAATCCCCATAAAATTTTGCAGACCCCTCTCGCATTTCACCCATAACCGAGGTTACCCTCCCATCAGCCAGACGCAGACAGTGCATCTGCTTATCCTCCCCATGGTTCCTCTCTAACCCGAAGAAGAACGCACTGGGGGCATCCATCTCCCTTAGCATGGAGATCCTCGACCTCACAAGAGCCCCTTTTGCCCGCTCTTGGAGATATGCCCAAGGTCTCTACGCAGTTCAGTGAGATTTTGTTGCATTCCTGCTGTGTTGTGACTTACCAGCTCATCTTCAATCCTACTTATGCTACTTTCCAGCCCACCCAGCACCCTTTTGACCTCAGCCGTGGAAAAAGCAGAGTATTGCTGGCAAAAGTGTCTGATGTGGGCCTTTCCAGCATCCCACCACAAACATAATGAGACAAATGCTCCTCTCCTGGCCCTCCACCTACTCCAAAACTCCTCAAAGCTTGAGCAAAAGGAGGCATCTTGAAGAAGCTTGGTGTTAAGCTTCCAGTATGGAGACCTCAGAGGGCCTGGTGTAATGGAGAGGTGAGCCAGTGCCAGATGGTGGTCCGAGAAACCAGACGGTACTATGCTCACTTTGACCAGCTTATTACTATGCTGTTTCCAAATGTAGATGCGGTCTAGCCGTGCTGCACTGACCCTATCTGACCCGACCTTTAACCAAGTATATTTTTTGGCATCTGGATGATGGAGCCTCCAGGTGTCTATCAGATCTTTACTTAAAACAATGCCTCTTAAAACCCCAGCAGCAACCACATGTGGCTCCACCCCCCTTCTGTCTAAAAAGGGGTTAATCGTGCAATTCCAGTCCCCCCCCATCACTAAAACCTCATCCATCCCCACCAAATCCAATTCCTGTCGCAAAGCCCCAAAGAGAGCTCCGCGCTCCCTTCCTGTGTTAGGCGCATACACATTTACAAACACAAAGGATTTACTCCTGATGTTAGCCCTGACCACCAACAGCCTCCCCTTGGACACTTCCTTATGGGAAGTGATGTTTAGTCCAAGACCTGGCGAGAATAGAACAGCGACACCAGCGCTAAGATTGGTGCCATGACTTAAAACCTGTGCTCCTTTCCACCAGACCCCCCAGTCCACTTCATTTTCTACATCACTGTGGGTTTCTTGTAAGAACAATACATTAACATGTTTTTGATTTACAAATTCTGCCAACACAGCCCTTTTCCCCTGGTCTCTGGCGCCGTTAATGTTGAGAGTGCCTATACGTAAAACGTCTATAAGAAGAGGAAAGGAAAAGATTGAAAACGTGAACGAGAGGAAAAGCCCCACCGGCAGATGTGCACCATGCAAACTATTCATTTTAAACTGTGATCTATGGCATACCTTTCCTCACTGAAGTAGCCCATTTACTGAGCCTATACTTCTTTTTGGGAGTCAGGAACGTTGCGTCTGCAGCCTTGGTGGCATGGCTCACAGATTTAAGGAACTTTTTAGAATCTGGGAAGAACCGAGCGAGGGGCACATTTTTCTTGTTCTTGGTTTCCTTTAGGAAGTAGTTTAACTCTGTCACTGAGTACAGCTCTTTCTCCTTTTGTTGCTCTGTCTCCGCCTCAGATGATGAAGATTCCTCCTCTTCAGACATCATCCCACTTACCTCCCCTTCCACTATACCCCCGTCAAGCTCCATCCCTTCTCCCGCTTCTTCCTGCCTACTCTTTGGTGCGGCTCCACCCACAGCCCCTTCCTGACTTACCTCCTGGCCCACCGGGGAAACCTTATCAGGCCGTGACTGCACCCCAGAGGGGTTTCCCTCCTCTACCACCATCGTTCTCCTCTTCACAGACTCACTACGACCCCTCCTTCCCAGGTGTCCCTGCCCGGAGGCCTCACCCGCATTGTCCGCTTCCACCTGGGGGGGGGGGGGCCCCCCTCCACAACCACTGTTGGCTGGCCTGGGAGTGCAACTGTTCCTGGCACCGCTTCGGTCCCACCTGTCCCCCCAGCCTCACCACCTGTTGCCAAAACCTCTTGCCCATCTCCATCCACCTCCTCCAGTACCTCCTGGCCCTGCTCTCCCCCTGGTGCCCGTGGTTCTGTACTAGCCGGACTCGGTCCCTTCACTCCTCCTCTCCCTGACCGCCGCTCCGCTGTATTCGCACTGTTCGCCTCCGCTGTAGACGCGCTGTTCGCCTCTGCTGTATCCGCACTGTTCGCCTCCGCTGTCACTGCGCTGTTCGCCTCCGCTGTAGCCGCACTGTTCGCCTCCGCTGTCACCGCGCTGTTCGACCTCCGCTATATCCGCGCTGTTCGCCTCCGCTGTCACCGCGCTGTTCGCCTCCGCTGTCACCGCGCTGTTCGACCTCCGCTGTATCCGCACTGTTCGCCTCCGCTGTAGCCGCGCTGTTCGCCTCCGCTGTATCCGCACTGTTCGCCTCCGCTGTAGCCGCGCTGTTCGCCTCCGCTGTCACCGCGCTGTTCGACCTCCGCTATATCCGCGCTGTTCGCCTCCACTGTTACCGCGCTCTTCGCCGCCGTTGTAGCCGCGCTGTTCGCCTCCGCTGTTACCGCGCTGTTCGACCTCCGCTATATCCGCACTGTTCGCCTCTGCTGTCACCACGCTGTTCGCCGCCGCTGTCACCGCACTGTTCGACCTCCGCTATATCCGCGCTGTTCGCCTCCGCTGTATCCGCACTGTTCGCCTCCGCTATATCCGCGCTGTTCGCCTCCGCTGTATCCGCACTGTTCGCCTCCGCTGTAGCCGCGCTGTTCGCCTCCGCTGTCACTGCGCTGTCCGCCTCCGCTGTATCCGCACTGTTCGCCTCCGCTGTCACCGCGCTGTTCGCCTCCGCTGTCACCGCGCTGTTCGCCTCCACTGTTACCCCGCTGTTCGCCGCCGTTGTAGCCGCGCTGTTCGCCTCCGCTGTTACCGCGCTGTTCGACCGCCGCTATATCCGCACTGTTCGCCTCCGCTGTCACCGCGCTGTTCGCCTCCGCTGTCACCACGCTGTTCGCCTCCACTGTTACCGCGCTGTTCGCCTCCGCTGTCACCGCGCTGTTCGCCTCCGCTGTCACCGCGCTGTTCGCCTCCACTGTTACCCCGCTGTTCGCCGCCGCTGTAGCCG
>CM025831.1:35924555-36039950 GCA_014673565.1 Sebastes schlegelii | reverse complement strand
AATTCAGTATGTTAATATAACATACGACAGATCATTTATAAAGGAACTTTGCTCTTCTGTCCTTCTGAGTGGCAAACCTCTCAATGACCTTCTTATTGAAGTCAGGCATGTTCCTGACAAGTTTCTTCTCCATGGAGAGCATAGCCAGAGCATTAAGGCGATCCTGTGTCATGGTGTTTCTCAGGAAGGTCTTGATCCTCTTCAATGTAGAGAAGCACCTCTCGTATTCAGCTGTTGTCATGGGTGTGGTGATGAGGATGCTGAGGAGACTGACAGTCTCTGTGAAGGTGCTCTGAAGGTTGTTCTCCATGAAAAACTGGTACATGGGCACTGCACCACTGCAAGCCTTGAACTCACTGTTCTCATAGATATGGGACAGTTCTGTTTTGAGCTTGTCCTGGTTCAACATGGGGTAAGCCTGCACTGTTGTTTCAAGCACCGACTCAGGGAACGTCTCACTGTGTTGTGGGAACAACTCTCCATGCAACAGTGTTGCGCTGACGAGGTGCTGGGTGAAGGAGAACCGCTCCTTAGCTTGCATCAGGATAGTATCACATACCTGTAAAAGATAAAATCAACTTAAATTTGCAATAAAGCTATTTTGATGAAAGTGATTCTGATTGAACACATGCTTATGTCCAAGTCAAGTATTTCAAAAATACAGTGTATGTAAAATCTTATAAATAACTTTAGATGATGGGAAATTATAACTACATCATCAAGCTGTATCAGATGGTCAGTTACCAACGTGTCCTCCCCTTTTCAGGAGACAATCGACTATGTTATTGAATATTTGACTACTTCCTGTAATTAGCATGCGCTGTGCATACACACCCACATAGTATATGCATGTGTGTATAAAGTATTTATATTGACAACTACATCACAACTTCCCTCTGTAGCCAGCCTCTGTAGCTCTCCTGGTCCCAGCTTTCTGCGCTTTCTGGGCTGCTGGTCAGATCCACTGTCCGCACACAGAGAGGAAATGGAGGCCCTGGTCCAAAAAATAAAGTTTAAGTTGCTAACTTGCCATCTTCAAAAACAACTAGGCCTCTTCTAGAAATTGACTTGGTGGACACCTGAATAAGCATGTTATTGCAAATTGTGTTTAATAACTAACTGCATTCTTTTTCCTTTTAAAATATTTAAACAAATATCATTGTGATGTTTTCTATCATAATCATTCACTTTGATGACTAAGCCCATTTAGGGTTCTACAGATTGTTGGACATGAGCAACTCATCTTTCTAACAACAACAGCTTTATCAGCTAGTAGTAAATATAGTTATTTACCTGATTTTTGGAATGCTGTCGGTGAACCTCTGGACAAGTCCTTTGATGAAGACAGGGTCGATGTTCCTCTTCTGCAGCTGGTTGAACAGCACGTCCACATTTGGCATGATCTTGTGGAACAATCCCAGGAAAAAACAGAAAGTCTCATCTTCAAGCAGCCTCACATAGCTCCCGGCCTCTCTGACAGTTGTGGGATCAAATTCCGCAGAGTCTATGATGGTCTGGAAACACTTCAGGAGGTCATCCTTGTGCTCGTACACAGTGTTTACAACGCGACTCTGGAAGTTCCACCGTGTTACGCAGGCTCCAGGAAGTCTATGCGCTACCACCTGGTCCAGCACGGTGGTTCGCTTGGGTGACCTGGAGATGAAGGCAGAGAATCCACCAAGCTCAGAAAAGAAAGTGTGGATCCTGGGGATGCGTGCTGTTGCCTTTTGCATGATTAGGTTCAGCTGATGCGCGTAGCAGTGGACGTAGTGAGCGTTGTTGTAGACATCCAATATCTTACGCTGCACACCGCCGGTAGCTCCCCTCATGACGGCAGCCCCGTCGTACGCCTGGGCAATAAGTTTGTCTGTTTGTCCAGGTGGGAGTATGGTGCTCAGCCTCTCCATAAGCGCTGTAGCGATGGTGTCAGCGGTCGCGTTCTGGATGGTGATGTACTCGAAGAACCGCTCTTGTACATTACCGCTAGCATCTATGTAGCGTAGCACGAGCACCAGCTGGCAGTGGGTGGAAATGTCCGTCGTCTCGTCCGCTTGAATGGCGATAAAATCCGCGTTTTTGACTTCCTCCAGAATGTAATCCCTTACAACCGACAGCATGCAGTCCAGCAGCTCGTTCTGTACCGTCTTCGACGTGCCTTTGAAAACGCTGGCTGTCTCGAGGTGCTCCTCCAGCACACTGTCGAGGGACGCTACAAAGTCCACAAGTCCCTTGAACACGCCGGGGTTGTCCGAGGAGTCAGTCTCGTCATGCCCACGCAAGGCTAACTCAAAAGCCCCGCAAAACTTGACACAATCAATTATTTTTGATAAAATGTGCCGGTTTTTATCCACCTCCTCATTGTGCTTCTTTACCGTAAGCCTGTGTCCTTCGTCCAGCTGCATTGCAATGTTCACTCTGCCTAGCATAGCTAGCTTCACGGAGTTATCTATGTGCATCCTGGTGTTCTCGTGTTTTCTTATTTTTTCAGACAAGTGTTTCATGTCTCTTACTCCCGTCTCTGCCCATGCTGAATCTGACCCTGTCGACTTAAAAAGCACGCATGGGAAGCAAAATACAGCATTAGCTTGACTGCATCCAGCTAGCCAGGCCTTCCTCGTGTACCAGTCTTTACAGAAGCTCCGCATGTGTGGCTTGCCTTGTACGCCAGTCTGTTGTTTTATGCTGAGTCCAGGAGGTTGATCTGGGCCCGGTTGTTTCACCAGGAGTTTCTCCGCCAAAGTCCTTCTCTCAAACGGGTCTTGGAGGAGAGATTTGATCGAGTTAGGGTGGAGTCTAGCGCTACTAGTGCTTGGCTGTTCCATTGTCATTAAAATGGGCTGCGAGAGACGATAAGACAAGATCACGCGAGAACTGACATGAGCCCTGACGAGAACAGAGAGAGACACACGTGAACGTGCGCGTGCACACCATGGGCCAAATCAGTTCGGCCCTCCCGGAAGTCTTTTTTACGGCGCTGATTGGATGAATTGTATGTCATTCATGCTTGTAATCATATATCTTTAATCAGTGATTGGCTGTACTGCTTATTAGACCCGCCTTCCTTGGGCCAAATCCATTTGGCCCCAGAAAGTGCACGTGCAGCAGAGCAGCTGAGAGGTGCACGAGCAGAGAGTTCAAGGAGGAAAGCAGATATTTGGCGCAGTTATCCTAATTTACAAATATTAAGGGTATATTCCATAGGTCAAAAACACACATATTGACAATTTTTATAATTAATAATTTTATAAAAAAAAATTTTTTTTTTTTTTTGGTGGCTCAAGGTGGGTGGGGCCAGGCCCCGTGGCCCTCTATTGGCCGGCCGCCACTGGTAAGAACTGATACTGGGAGATTCTGCAACACCACAGAAGAAGAAAACTTTGTTTAGAGTCATCCAGTCGCATTTGAACACCGGTGTTACAGAGTGAAGCTTCACTCAGCTCAGGAACAATGTGTAAGTGAGTCCAGACACCGTCCTGCAGAGAGCACACAAACACAAACACACTGAACTACAGAAACTAATCTGAACTTTAATTAGAGGCTAAATATTCACCGTTAAAGATATGTTCATACTATACAGCTACAAAATGCTGCTGCTGATGAGATCCCTGATCGCTGATTCATTTTTTTTTTTTTGTCCATTTGTTTTTCCTACAAGTTCCACTTGAGGCAAAGGAAGTGTGGTTGAGATGTGCATGGTTGTGTGCAGATTGTTGCATTTCTGTGCATGTGTGGAAAATGGAAACCAGTTTAGTTCAGTCACTCGTCTCTCTTTCTTTGAGTTAAAGGGAAACGCTAGTCTGACGGAGAGAACGGCTCTAAACTCAGTCTCTTCTCTATTATTCTCTTATCTTTTCTATCTGCTCCCATCGTCCTCTCCTCGTGTCTGTCTGTGTTTCCCTCCCTCTCTCCTCTTCGGTGGCATCGGGGTAAACACAGGCAGGGTTTTGTTTAGTTCTGGAGTTGTCAGGGTGAAGAGGGACTTGTCATCCTGCCTTATTAACAGGAGGAGTGGACGCTTTCTTTGTTTACAGAGCGCCGCCGCCTCACTCCGAGAGCCTGTTAGAGTTTCCAGTGTTTTTCAGGTTGGCCAGGAAACCTCAGGAGTCATTCCGACTCTCTGGTGACGGAAATAACGAACCACATTTCACACATTTATTCAACACTCAGGCCTGATCGACCGATGAAGGAATCCTGAGGTCTGGCTCATTGTTATACGTACAATACAACACATTCACTCCATGATTCTGCCTCTAACAAACTACTATCGAGATGATAACAGAATGTAAATACATCGAATGGCTATGGCTGAAAGAATACCGACTCTAAGTAGCATCAACTATTCAGATTATTTGTTTTGTTTCTTTGATTATTTATTTGCACAAATTAATTTAAAAAATACATAAAAGACAACTTATACAAACATAAAAAACCCAAATGCACTAAAGGAGTAAAACGTATCATGCTGATAAAAGGAAATGTATCAATGAAAGTAGGAGTGAGCAGGCAGGTTGGTATCAGGAAGCAGCAACAGCTGAACAGACCTGAACAGAGGACAAAACAGGGTGAATCCAAAAATCCAAAACACGAGCATGAGCAAGTCAAAAAAACAAGATACAAGGGAGCCTGAATACGTCATGCACCACTGTGGGTGACGGAACGATCTGGCGATGACTGGCAGGAAAATCGGGGTAGATATACTGCAGGTGTGTGTGATGATTGGTAAATTGCTGTCAGCTGCTCCGGCAGTGCCCGCCCAGGAGGAAGAGGAGGAGGAAGAAGGCCACGCCTCCCAACACACTGACAGATTAGACAAAACAGGGAAAAACACACAGGAAACAAAAGGGCAGGGAAACAGAGGAAACACAAGGAAAACTAGGCTGCCAAAGATATATCATGACACAAGTCAATTTGCATGCACTAAGAACGTCATTCTTGCTTTTGACGTGTCATTTGTACGCCATGTAGTATGTCCTGATGCATTTATCTGTATAGATATGCTACGCTCACAGCTAGTGACGTAGAATAAAAAGCTCATGGCGGGACGGGAGGTGTACGCGTCCAACAAACAGGACTTTCAACCAGGAGACCGCTGATTGGGTTGAGTTATTTTGAAATTACGTTAGTGATGTTTGTGACGTGTTTTCCGTATTTATGTTACGTTGTTTCCGTACTTATTTTATGTAGTTTATATACTCTGTTATGTTCCCCTTTAGGTTTAGGGTCCAGGGGATGGAGGGAGACACAATCAATGTTTACCCCGGAAAGAGAGAGCCTGGCCACGGATGGGTGTAAACAATAATTATACAATTTATTAACAATAATGAAAAGTGTACCAGCATCAAACTTAAACCTACTTTCTACAACAGAAAGCACAACTTGGAGCTACAGCTCAACAATATAGTAATTAACACACTAAATGCACTAAACCACTGCCGACTCCGACACACAAGCAAACCACTGACGCTGACGCAAACCACAAAACACACAGTCTGAGATACTGCTGTTTGGCCCGCCGGCAACTTTCACTCCTCTCTCCTGTTCTGTTCGGGGCACATCATGCGTAGACATGACATTGATCTCCACTGCTATGCCGATGACATGCAACCGTATGTCTCTTTAAAGCCTGGTACCACAGATGTGTCCTGTATTATGTCCTGCCTCACTGCAATCAGGCAAACGTAGTATCTTCTTTTAAATCTCTTCTTAAGACTCACTTTTATATGATTAACTATATATCTTAACGGATGGTGCACTGTTGTAACTGTTTGTATGGTTTTGTATTTATATGATTTTATCTTGTTTAGATCTTAAGTTCTGGATGTTATCATGCTTTTATTGTGAAGCACTTTGTAACCTTGTTTTGAAAGGTGCTATATAAATAAATAAAGTTATTATTATCTGCACTAAGATAACATCATGTAACAATAATGTGATGTAATGGCAAAACATGGCCCTACACAATATATGTAAATAAATGACTTGGTATGAAATAACACACTGTAAATATAAGACATTTGATTTAATACATAATGAACATAGTACTAGGTTGCAAGGACACATATCACAATAGAACACAACATAACATGGATTGAAATCCCATCAGCGTCTGCATAAAGCCTCCAGAAGAATTCACATACCTCAGATTGAATGTAATTGAATGTATATTGTGAGTTTAGATGACTTCGGAGGGCATATTGTGCTGGTGGATAGTTATTTTTCTGTTGGCTAAAAATGAGAAATAATGGACTTAAGAAATATATAAATAAAGTGTGTGCAGTTGAAGTGGGATTAGTGATTGTTGTTTGTGCTTGAGCAGGCAGATCATCGTTATCATGAATAGACATACGGACACAGTGTGTCTCACTAACAGCAACCTGTTGAAATGATGTCAGCACACAGGAACATAACGGATTACATGAACAGCAAACAGGAAAATAACTATCACAACACAGATGTCCGTTATAAATGAACAGGAACCTGTGGTTATCTGCCTTCATGGAGTTGGCAGAGAGATTCCTGCTGAGACAACAGATTCCTCTGATATCTGGAGGGAGATCAGTCCTCTGGTTAGATGATGGAACTGAAAAAGCAGTTTGAGTAAATGTTGTGGATCAATATTTTATATTTCCCGTCTCCCCTCGTTGAGGATCCTGTTGGTCTGACTTCACTATGAGCTGTTACAATAAACAGTTTAAACCTGCAGTATCTGATAAAGTAAACTAACAGAACACAAACAGCTAATCTAAGTCGTATTGTTCGGTAATGTTGTAATAGTGCTTTAGTGCTCCAGTGCTTTAAGAGCTGGTTTAAAGGCTAAAGCCTGGTCTAGCATACTGCTGAATACATCTCTTTAACTGTTTCATACTGCTGAGGAACGCAGTAGTATGCAGTATGTACTACTTTTCCTCCTCCACATGGCGGTCCATTGCTTCGTTCTGATGTATCTCTCTTTCATCCTCTGGTTTCATACATTCTTCCCTAGATCTTATTTTTCTTCTTCTTATCTTCCCCCTCTCCTCTCCTTCTCTTCCTCTCTCATCCTCCTCTTCTCTCCTGCTGGCTGTCTTCCTCTCCACCTCCTCATTCTGAGAAACGGTCATTAGCATTGACCTTATAGACAACAGAGGGTATAGACGGGGACGTGTTTTTATATCTTCGGCTGTGTGTATACAAATGAAACGTGTGTGTGTGTGTGTGTGTGTGTGTGTGTGTGTGTGTGTGTGTGTGTGTATGCTTGTTGCGTTGGCAGGTCGCTGGATTTAATTGCAGCCGCCTCTGACTGGTGTTTTGTCTCCAGGGAGTCGAGCTGCTTCCCCTGGAAACCACCAACACAACAACAACAACAACAACCAGCAGCAGAGCTCCAGCCTGCAGTCTGCAGCTTTAACACTCATCTCTGTTTCTCTAATGAAGCTACTGTATGTGTGCATTCATTATCAACAGTAACCAGACAAGCTAACAGCATCAGACTCATCATACCTGCCAAAGACTCCCACTAGATGATGCGTTCAGGTGCAACATGCTGTATAGACATGTACTGCTACTGGTGTGAAGGTATCAGGGGGCTCATGTGCTTTCAGGCAGTTGAAGAATCTTCATTTCAAGACATAATTTTCCAGGATGTTTGATGATGTGGAAACCGACGTGTTCTTTAGAGATATTACCAACCAATGAATCAATGTAACACCAGTAAACAATACAGGCTATACAGTATATATAGTATTGGATAGTCTTTGGGGTGCATAGCCGTAGCCATGTGTTGAATCAGGATATCTCAAGCCTTGGGTCTGGAATGGCTGAGACTCCAGTTCAATGTTCTTCAATGTTCAATATTAAAGGTGTCAGAAAGTCAACACAGAATACTCAAATGAATCTCTTGATGCTGTACAAGTATGGTGCAAAAAGCAGAGTTTTTATTGTGTTCAATATCAGCAGACAAAAACACAACCAAACCCGAGCCGTTCCGGATGCGACTAACTGCGGGCTTTACATCCTATCCTTATATACTGGACCAAAGGACTTGTCCCTCCTTTCTACTATCATTTTCTTAGTCGTCTTCAATTCTATTGGTGTCTGTCAAAATATCACACTAGTCAGCAGTTACAAGAATCTCGTCACACTTACCATATTCTAGGTACTTTCCATCGGTACTTTCCATCATCTTATCTTTCCAAGGCCAAACACCACATGGTGGTGCAGCTGCATGAGTAGTCCGTGTCAAATACATGACGTAGCCTTGTTATGTTCGCCCGTTCGGTTGAAGGCCAATGCAAGTATTACATCACACAGCTGCGAATTGAGTTAGAGGTCATTGTAAATATTACATCACTGGGGTCTATGAATAAAATACAGTAGCACTATGATTGTATGCTGTTTCAGTAGTAAACACAGGGTTATAGGATTAATACTTTATCATTGTTTATCACATCTTTATATATTTAAAAGGGATTACTTCTACACATGCTGTGTGTTGCCTCCCAGTAGCCTCCAGAACAAGCCACAACACCGATCATAGTCATACTGTTTGGTTATGATGTGAGACAGAAATGGAACTGGCATGAAACTGTTATTTTGATTGCAGGCAGTTCTCCTGAATCTGACATTGGTCTTGATGTTTAGAGCTCTGTAGTTCGTCAGAAAGTGTTTGATGGATGGCAACGTGCAGGGAGCGAACTCACATGGTCTCCTAGTGTCAGCAAATATTCATTATCACAGCTTTGGAAATGGTTTTGAACTGATATCAGAAGCAAATGTAGATTCTGATTCCAACAAATTATCCAAGTGGCACCTCCTGAAGATGCTTGATGTCGTGTCATCTTTCATTTCTGCTCTATATTTGGTCTTCATGTAGTTTCTTCAAGCCGTCACATCAACATCAAAATGTTTTCACCGCCTTACTCTCCAAAGTTAGCTTGTAAGTGCTGCGCTGTGCCAGTAAAGGAAAACATGCTTTGCTTCAACAGAAGCTCAGGTTCCATATTTATGATCACACCGGGACCCATTAAGTGACAGATCCAGATGCTCCAACATTTCATCAGTTCTTCAGAACCAGATATGGAAGTAGTCAGACTCCCGCTGTGATTAATATGGTGTAATGTGTACAGAAACACATGCTTGCACTGAAAAGAGGTGCAAAGGGAAAGCAGGAGAAACACTGGAAAGTGCTCCCAGTAGAACGCAGATCTCTGCCAGGTGTGTCTGCAACGACCAGCGCTGGAATATCTGATTGAATGAATACAAACCACGACGCCCCCCCATCTACCCACAAGCATATCAGACTGGTTTTTCACTCGCACGTCTCACGCAACGGACGCTCTCACTTTAATCAGAATTGACCATTTTAAACACAAGATACTATTCTATCACCTTTATTATTTTTGGTGCGTACAAATGAATTCAGAATCCAAGATTCAGATTTGAGCTTATTTAAATACGCTGATAATATGGCTCTCGTCAGTCTCCTACGTGAAGGTGACCCTGGAGGGGAAAGTCTGTATTCTATGTCAGTCGAGTGCTCTTGAGCTAAACATTAGTAAAACCAAAGACTTCATTAAGATAACACTAAACATGTTTTTATAAAAGCTCTGCAGAGGTTACACCTACTCAGGAAGTGAGTGGGGGAAGCCAGAAGAGTCTGGTGGAAAGCATCTCATCCTTTAACATGGTCGCTTGGTACGGACACTTGAATGTCAAATGTAAAGGGAAACTGTCCAGAGCAGTTAAAGCAGTTAGAGGGAAACCACAGCAGCTAAGCAGCCGGCGATGACTGAGCATCAAACACAAAGCTCTTCACATAACAAGAGATTCGTCCCTCCATTGAACCCACAATCTGAGCTGCTTCTCCTCAGGAAGAAGCTTTAGACACCACGAGCCACCAAGCATGTCCAGAAGGAATCATCTGTCCCAAGGGTTAGGGTTAGGGTCCTTCTATGCGGACATGAGAAGAGGTGCTCCGTTAAAGTCGGAGCTCGGTTCAGTTTGTCATATGCTGAGCGATAGTAATATATATACTCGTACATGCAGTTGTCTTACCCAGACAACGGTTTCTTTAATTCCTTTAATCTTTGGTTTTCCTTTTGGTGATTTGATGAGTAAAAACGTTTAGAGAGAGGAAACAACCACTGCCTGGTTAGAAGCACATCAGTATGTGTCTAAATCATGATTTCTCTCTCAACATGACACCGTGACAGGAAGGATTTGTGTTTCTTGGTTTGACATGAATGCTGGAATGACAATAGGTTTTATTTAAAAGAAGCATATTCAAACATCTCAAAGCAGTTTGTTGACTCAACGTGTGTGTTAGAGAAGTGGTTGTAACCTGCGGTGCTATCAGCACAGCCGGAGCTGCTCCAGCTCCCACACAGGCAGTAATTAGATCTGGGACAGCATTGACTAACTATCTTATCTTAACACCGAGTTCTCCTTAATGACACTAAAAGTTCTTAAAACGTGTCCTCAGAAGACCTCTTCACAGAACTTTACTGACGAATGGTTGACATTGTGTTTCATTAATGAGCCTGCAGCCTCGTGTGAACGCTTCATTCAGTGGTTAGGATAATAGTAATAATAATATACATTATCATTATCACTAGGGATGCACCGATACCGAGTACCGATACGAGTACCGATACGAGTACTTCTCTGTGCCTACAGAGCCTCGTTAACAGCCAGCTGGAGGGTGTGAGCGACACACGGCAGACTGGGGAGTCCCGCATACGAGACGGTGCGCCGCCACCGGCTCTAGGTCGGCTTGGAAAGGCTCGGGGTGAAGGGGGCTCGTGGCCGCAGCTTTACAGCGCTCCCCTCCCTGCGAATGTCCACCGGGGCGGACTGACCTCAGTGCGCCCCGACCGTGCTGTGCCCCCAGGGCGTGGCGCGGCCCACATAAAAGGCGCCAGGGGTCTGCAGCGATGTCTGCAACCCACCCGACCCGTCTTGAAACACAGACCAAGGAGTCTAACGCACGCGCGAGTCAGAGGGTGAAACAAAACCCCGCGGTGCAATGAAAGTGAGGGCCGGTGCGCGCCGGCTGAGGTGGGATCCCGGCCCAGCGGGGTCGGGCCCACCACCGGCCCGTCTCGCCCGCACCGTCGGGGATGTGGAGCGTGAGTGCGTGCGATAGGACCTGAAAGATGGTGACGAGAGGTTAACGTCACGTTGCCGTAAAGTATCGGTGACGTTTTGCGAGTACGAGAACATGAGCACGGTATTGGACCTGATACAGCGTTTAAACTTCAACTCAATAAAGACGGTTCTGACCAACACAAAGACAAGACTGGATGTTATGAGACAATAACAGGGACGTATATTTGTGTTTATTTGCATCCATGGATAAAAACATAAAATCATTCCGAGGTGTCAGCAGGGAAATACTCACCTCCCGTTGGAGACAGGATATATCTTCAGGGTCAGAATCAACGGTGGCCACGGAGACTTCTCTTCTGGACTTTTGTGTTTGATTTGACGAACCGCCCAGCGGGTTGACGATGCAACATACAGTACGGAGAGGGGGAAGCCCCGATGACACTTTGCAATCTCCACACTGTCCTCAAAGTGTTTGAAACGGAGGAGGAATCTAATAGAGACGGAGAGGAGGATGAAGTCACACGGGTGTACTGGAGGGATTATTGCAATATTTTTCAAAGGCAGGTTCCAGAACTGGATGCCGCTTATTGGAAGATTAAAATGGATTATTGAATTGATGAAGTATAGCTCCCTCAACACCCACTGGACCTGAATGTGCCCAGGCTGGCCAGGGGTTCAAATCCTACTTGAATGTCTGTCCCATCCACTCAGATTGTGCTGCTGTCAGTCTCATTCAGAGAGCAGAATAAAGGAGCTTCAGTAATACTCTCTGACCTTTCAACAGGCTGTCTGTTTGGTGGAGTGTTTAGAGCCTTTCTGGCTTTAGATTTAGATCAAATAAAGCAGATTAAAGTGGGCTGGTTGCAGTCGGGATGTTGTCAGTTCAAATCATTGGCTGCAGCTGACAGACCCTCTCATGAATGCTGATTCTGAGCTCGGAAAAAGTTTTATTCACACACCAAAAGATTCACTTTGACCTTAGTCTTTCTGTTGGAACAAGGACTTTATCTCTAAGTCTATGTGCTGCCATACTTTTTCCTTTGAATTCTGTACTCACTAAATCTCTTTGACAAAGTTTGACTTGTTTTAATTGTTTGCAGCGGCCGTCTACAGTATGTGTGTTGCTCGCTGAGCTCCACTCGCTGAGCTCCGCTCGCTGAGGCAGGGATGCACGGTGCTTCAAAGAAACCTGAAAGAGAGTCACATCATTTCAATGTGAGAACCGGTCTGAACCGGCCTCAAAGTTTGACTTGTTCAAATAATAAACAATCTAGAGTTTTGACTTCTGTCCATCCAACAGGTTGACGTTGATGACCACGACCTCTTAACAGAGCATCACGTGGTGGCTTCACGTGGCTTCACAGAATCAATATAACGTTAGGTTTAGGCAACAAAACTCATTAGTTCGGTTTAGGCAACAAAATGAGCCTACTTGGATGGTTTAGAAAAGAAAAGATCGTGGTTTGGGTTAAAGGAACTACGTTTGTTACGTAACTTCTGACGTAGCCAATATATGTCATTTTGACACACTTCACAAGGGACACCAACACCAGTCTCCTGTGTTTGACCCCGTCCAAGACCCTGACCTGATCCGCCAGATGGTTTGTTCCACAGAACCGTCTGAGAAGCCGTCATTGGAAACGGTCTGAAAAACGGCAAGTGCTTCCAAAAATGACTTGGCAGGTGATTGGATGAAACATCTGTCAATCAAACTGTTGCCGAAGCCGGTCAGAAGAAGAGCAACGACATGATTTCCATCTAGAGAAGTCTTCAGTGCCGTTCTTTGCTTTTCTTTCAGTGAATAAATATCCTCCAGTTCTGATTGAACTGATGCTACTGCAGCAGCTACGCTAACCTCTTCAGCAGCCGCCATCGTTGTTTTGAAGGAGCAGTCGCCGCTCCGTGTCGTAACACACACTTAAAGCCCCGCCCGGAGCTGCCAGTAGCTCCTCACAGGACGCCGATTGGTCCGAGATCTGGCTACGCCGGACACCAATGCATCACCTGGATGGCTTTTTGTGTGATATGTGATCCTGCGATACTCGCGGGATCTTGTGACGTGGTAACCTCCTCCCAACGTGGACTTTGATCAACCTTCTGTTAAACCTGAGACTTTGTGTTTCCACCGCGACAAAGGATCCATCGGTAATGTTCCCGTGATCCCCGCACACCACCACGTAAAGCGCTCTATGTGTGTTGGCAGGACGTTGATGAAGGGGAGTGCTCTGCCCATGAATCATCAGTACTCCTCTAAACCTGGTGGCTATGTTAAACTACATAAATATGATACAGAGTTTTATGACACAACATGTCCATAGTGACCCTGACTTGAATGGAAGAGCTTTTTGTTGCACCACATTACCCTGCACGTCTAGTTTATATCCACTGAAAGGTCAGCCCCTCAGTGGATTCTAATGAGGCCTGCTGAGCACACAGAGATAGCCAGACCTCGCTGACACAACAATCACCACAATGAAGAATACAGAAAAAAACAAACCCTCAAATCGAAAAGTAAAATGTCATTAATAACCTTTGCTGCTGCTCGTGAATAGACTCTACGGAGGAGGCTTATGTGATGTTGACTATTCATGGAGTGCGTACAGTACTGGAAAATTACAGATGAGAGCGCTTTACACGATTAAATCAGCCACCGTTTCATTATTTGTTAATTGAAACTAATGTGTGTCGACTTGAAGCACCTTTCAGAGAGCTTTAATGTGACAGTATAGTGTCACACAGTCACTTCCATTAAGTCTGGTTGTACAGTACTCCACCACGTGAAGAGGCCGGCTCACACGCTGCAAACCTGCTCGCTTCTGTTCTAGAAATCCTCCTTCCACTTCAGTGACGCCAGAGCTGATTGATGATTGACTCATTCATCTGTTCCCGTGCTGCTATTATATATATCTATATATGTTTCAACCGTGTTTTCCTTATTATCCAAAATTCTACAAAGACCATAAAGACGAGTGTTGCAGGCGGTCCGGCCGTCAGACTGAAGGCCTCTCTGAGATTTTCTACATTGTCACAAAACAATATCCACAATGAAACCAGAGCGAACGCCTCAGAAGCAGAAAGACGTTTACAGGATGTCAAACATTCTCCGTCTGCGTGTGTCGTATCTTCTCCCATTACTCCCGTATCCCTGTCATTAACTGGCATCATGTCTTCCTCGTCCTCCTCCAGAGACACTTTTCATTTATTGTCTGAGTGCTTTAGTGTGTTCCTTCTTCACTAGTCGGCCTTTCTGTGCTCGTTCTCATTCAGCGCGCTTATTCTCCACTCAATAGGACTCGGTTACTTTAGAAGTAAAACTCTGACACTGCAGTCGAGGATGTAATTGTCTTTCTCGCTATCACTCCTCTTTGTGCATCCTAATCACCTCCATTGACTCACTTCCCCTCCCATAATGTTGCCTTAATCCTGCTAATTCAACACTCACGTCCTCGGGAGAGTTGTTTCTTTCTTTCTTACGTAACACCACCTCCAACCCTCACATACTGGATGAGCAGCCGCTGGTGTCTATTTCCAGGACTGTTATGGACATTTGGGGATATGTCGGCGTTGTGTTTTAATAACTCTGCTCGTCAGAATCAATCCAAATCTCATCAGGCCAAATGAGAAGTGACGGAGAGACGAGAAGAACCAGCAGCTTGTTTACAGCCGTCCAGAACAATCCCCTAAACTGTCCCGGGTCAGCTTTCACCTCATCGCGTCTCCTTCTCTATTTGGACTACCTCATATAGAGAGACCCAATTCAATACAGACCTAAAGCACAACATACTGGCTCTTATTGTAGTTCTCCTTCGCTCTACTAGCTACTACCTTTATCTTTAATAATGCCTTTTCCTATCTAACAGCACTGAAAGGTACAAGTAGCCAAGAAGACTAAGATGTTCTCTTGACGCCTGGTAGGACGTAATACGGTAACAAAAGCTAAATCTACAGTATGCCAAAAGTCCCTGGATGACGTACTGATGTGGAAAACAATCTCCAGTCTGCATCGGACCAGTCGACCTCGCCTACTGTATCCCACAATGCAAAGCAATGAACTGCTACAGGCTATGGTTACAACATCAACAGCAGCCTTTCATCACTAAATTCACTTCTGAACATTAGTATAAGTTCACTTTTTAGTCCAGTGTTTTAGGAGCTTGTTTAAAGGCACTGCAACATAAAATGATTTAACAGTTCCATACTGCAGACTGTCTGCAGTATGCACTACTGTATGTACTGTACTAGGACTGGCAGTAATGGACTAACGGGGAAGTGGGATCTGCAGTATGCAGTATGCAGTATGCAGTATGTAGTCTGCAGTATGCAGTATGCAGTCTTCAGTATGCAGTCTGTAGTATGCAGTCTGCAGTCTGCAGTATGTAGTCTGCAGTATGCAGTATGCAGTATGCAGTCTGTAGTATGCAGTCTGCAGTCTGCAGTATGTAGTCTGCAGTATGCAGTATGCAGTATGCAGTATGCAGTATGCAGTCTGTAGTATGCAGTCTGCAGTCTGCAGTATGTAGTCTGCAGTATGCAGTATGTAGTCTGCAGTATGTAGTCTGCAGTATGCAGTATGCAGTCTGCAGTATGTAGTCTGTAGTATGCAGTCTGCAGTCTGCAGTATGTAGTCTGCAGTATGCAGTCTGCAGTATGTAGTCTGCAGTCTGCAGTCTGCAGTATGTAGTCTGCAGTCTGCAGTATCCAGTATGCACTACTGTACGTACTGTACTAGGACTGCCAGTAACGGACTAACGGGGAAGTGGGAACAGGTGAGCAGGAGGTCTGCAGGTCTGCAGGGCTAACGAGGTGTGGAAACCCTAAAGTGGCGGGAAAACACACAAAGAGAGGAAGTGAAGTGATCTGAAATGAGAGGAGAGATGAGTAACAAAATAAAACAGGAAACACTCAACATGAAGGACTTGAAACAAACCAGACGTTACCAAAGGAGGGAGATATGACATCATTCACCAAGGTGTTCACTCAGACAGCTACTGTCACAGTGTGTGTGTGTGTGTGTGTGTGTGTGTGTGTGTGTGTGTGCGTGTGTGAGTGTGAGTGTGAGTGCGTGAGTGTGTGTGTGTGTGTGTGTGTGTGTGTGTGTGAGTGTACATGTGCTCTGATATGGTAATCAGTGTGAATGTCAAGGCTTCCCGGACAGATTTAGCACCGACGCAGAAGAAAGGAGCAGCGTCTCCCGGCTGCAGGCGTTCTGACAATCACTCCTCTTCCTCTCTCATCCCGACTCCACCTCCACTCTGCTCGCTCCTCTTCTTCTCTCATCCCGACTCCACCTCCACTCTGCTCGCTCCTCTTCCTCTCTCATCCCGACTCCACCTCCTCTCTGCTCGCTCCTCTTCCTCTCTCATCCCGACTCCATCAACTCCTTCATCTTTTGCTCCCATTTCATCTGTTTCAGCGCCTTCATCCCTCCTGTTGCCTGTTTACACCCTGCAGACATTAGAATCGTCTCTATCGGTCTGTCTTAATGCCTGCTTTATGACAGTCACCGTAATAAAACAACATCATTGTTGAGAAAGAGCAGAGGACTGTTTATCAGGCTCTCTGAGTTTCACACTATGAGCCAGCGGGGGGGGATATGCTGCGTTGCTTTATGGTACACAGTTCAACAGTTTCTCGCTGTGACAGATGGTGGAAGGAGTGAAACATGTTTAACCTCTGCAGAAAACCAAAGATATGAGATGGTGACGATATTTATATACATATATACATATATATATATATGTATATATGTATACATATATATATATGTATACAACATTAAGATGTCGGTGTAATTAAATCAAATACACGTCTTTATGGTCACATCATGTACTGTCACTCAAACCCTCTGGATACTTGAAATGTCTCTGATCCGATGTATTACGATGTGATGTTTATATCATCTGCTAAAGACAGTGGTGCTCACCAGATACTGTACATGCATCCATCCATCATCTAAACTGCTGTCCTCCATCAGCGTCAGGAGGATTAACTCATCCCCGCCTGCTGCCTGCGTCGTGCTGCCTGCTGCCTGCATCGTGCTGCCTGCGGCCTGCATCATGCTGCCTGCATCATGTTGCCTGCGTCGTGCTGCCTGCGGCCTGCGTTGTGCTGCCTGCTGCCTGCGTTGTGCTGCCTGCGTCGTGCTGCCTGCGTTGTGCTGCCTGCTGCCTGCGTTGTGCTGCCTGCGTCGTGCTGCCTGCGGCCTGCGTTGTGCTGCCTGCTGCCTGCGTTGTGCTGCCTGCGTTGTGCTGCCTGCTGCCTGCGTTGTGCTGCCTGCATCGTGCTGCCTGCTGCCTGCGTTGTGCTGCCTGCGTCGTGCTGCCTGCTGCCTGCATCGTGCTGCCTGCTGCCTGCGGTGTGCTGCCTGCTGCCTGCGTTGTGCTGCCTGCGTCGTGCTGCCTGCTGCCTGCATCGTGCTGCCTGCTGCCTGCGTTGTGCTGCCTGCATCGTGCTACCTGCTGCCTGCGTTGTGCTGCCTGCGTCGTGCTGCCTGCTGCCTGCGTCGTGCTGCCTGCTGCCTGCATCGTGCTGCCTGCGGCCTGCGTTGTGCTGCCTGCGTTGTGCTGCCTGCGGCCTGCATCATGCTGCCTGCGTTGTGTTGCCTGCGTCGTGCTGCCTGCTGCCTGCATCGTGCTGCCTGCTGCCTGCGTTGTGCTGCCTGCATCGTGCTGCCTGCGGCCTGCGTTGTGCTGCCTGCTGCCTGCGTTGTGCTGCCTGCTGCCTGCGTTGTGCTGCCTGCGTCGTGCTGCCTGCGTTGTGCTGCCTGCTGCCTGCGTTGTGCTGCCTGCTGCCTGCGTTGTGCTGCCTGCGTCGTGCTGCCTGAGGCCTGCATCATGCTGCCTGCGGCCTGCATCGTGCTGCCTGCTGCCTGCGTTGTGCTGCCTGCGTCGTGCTGCCTGCTGCCTGCATCGTGCTGCCTGCGGCCTGCATCGTGCTGCCTGCTGCCTGCTGCCTGCTGCCTGCGTTGTGCTGCCTGCATCGTGCTGCCTGCTGCCTGCGTTGTGCTGCCTGCATCGTGCTGCCTGCTGCCTGCGTTGTGCTGCCTGCGTCGTGCTGCCTGCTGCCTGCATCGTGCTGCCTGCTGCCTGCGGTGTGCTGCCTGCGTCGTGCTGCCTGCTGCCTGCATCGTGCTGCCTGCGGCCTGCGTTGTGCTGCCTGCGTTGTGCTGCCTGCGGCCTGCATCATGCTGCCTGCGTTGTGCTGCCTGCGTCGTGCTGCCTGCTGCCTGCATCGTGCTGCCTGCGTTGTGCTGCCTGCGTCGTGCTGCCTGCTGCCTGCATCGTGCTGCCTGCGGCTTGCATCATGCTGCCTGCGTTGTGCTGCCTGCGTCGTGCTGCCTGCGTCGTGCTGCCTGCTGCCTGCATCGTGCTGCCTGCTGCCTGCGTTGTGCTGCCTGCGTCGTGCTGCCCGTTGTATGTGTGCTGCCAATTCTAGCGTTTACATTTTGCCCTGGTAACAGACATAAATACAACATGGTGTTACGAAATGTGACCTTCATGAAGTAAATTCTCTTGAAATTTTACATCTTGTCAAACTGTGGCAGAAAATGAAATCTCTCCTGCCTTCGTCCCGGCGGTCCAGGTCCTATCCCGTCACGTGTCAGTCATGTTGATGAGCTGTCAGCCCGCCTAGCACCGCGGTAACTACCACCATCTGTGTATAGCCTCTACGGATGTTCAACAGTAAATAAAGACGGGGGTGATGTCGACTGAGCTCTTCTTCCTTTCCTTTGTGATTTCTGCTCTTATTGACTTTAAGCTTTAGCTGCCATTGATAGCATCTGTCCCAACATACCTGTAACAAATAAACAGACCAGAGAGTAGGAGTTTTAGACATTGTGTTGCAGCAAAAGGAATCAAACAAATCAAAAGTAATCAGCCCAGGTAGATATGTATTATGTATAAGTGGATGGTGAGGGAATCATCCTCTAAAGAACATTAATGTCCAGCAATAGTTCTGAGCTACATTGCTCTGAACCAAAGTCTTGTAAAACCCTAACCTGACTGTGGCCTTACAGGAAAGGTCAGATGGAGAGCTAAATGATCCTCTGCATGTGCGTCATCATCTCTCCTCTGTCCAGTAGTTGTGTTCCAACCAACAGCTGCATTCTACGGCGTCACAGCTGGAACGTACAAACATGTTCCAACAGTTGATCCAAAATATAGAGGGTGAAACAAGTGACGTCTCATCTTGAATCCAATTTTCCAGACATTTTCTTGCAGTAGTGGTCAGCGGTGAGGACCCGTGACCTCTCTCAGTGACCGGTCGGAGTCTGAGGAGCCTCTCCGTGGTCTCGCTGCGGTGCCGGTAGAGCCTGGTGAGTCCAGAGACTGACAGACTGACTGATGAGGTCTCCCTGAGGCCGACGCTGCCTAACACTTCCTCAGATGGAGTAATGGAGTGGAAACAGATCAGACAGGCTGCGTTGTTCTGCCAACCATGATCCATTTAACACACGACGTTCAGCCTTAGGATGTTTCCTTTTTCTTAAAATGTTTCTCTTAGTGGTTGAAACAATTCTTCTTTCAAGGATCATCTTTTTGAAAGACAGTTGAAAGCAACATAAAGCCCCGTCTCTAGGTCTCCTCCTCTGCTACTGCTAAACTCACAACAAATGCATAGCATTGAATCTCTATTCTCTTCATGATTTGCATCTTGGCACTCTTCTTATATTTTATACATTTAAGATCCATTTGATGATTTCTTCATTCATTGTGAGGCTGCAGCTACACTCTCTGCCAGATGTTCTCTACAGCTGTTTGGACCCAGAGTATGCAGTCCAGCATCAAGAGGTTGATGGTTCATTACTCATTTACCCTGCATGGTACCTTTTGAATTTAGTATCTAACAGTTTCAGAAATGGTCATGGATGGGAAGCTCTAAACTTCAAACCTTCTCAAACCCTGAAACTAACTTTGTTCTTGTGGTTAGAAGTTCTTTGTTCCAGCTGCTGCTCTGGTTTCCTTCTATGAACTTTGATTCCTGACTGACTAATTAAATACAAAGCACTTGCATCATTTAGAAGTGTGTAGACACTTTTGTGATGGCTAAATAGCCGATGGAAGTGGAGTCTGGAGGATCTGGGGGTGTTGAACTATGAACAGGCTGCATGGACCAAACCTCCAGCCTCACATTTGGCCTGCTGAGATTAAGAAGCTGATAATTAGAAGGCTAATTACAACCAACGGATATATATCTATATGCACGCTGAAGGAGGGCTGTTGACGGAGCTGCAGCTGGATTACAAACGCTTTCTACGGAGTCCAACATTCATGTCTGGTTGTGGAGCTGTGGGCCTCTGCTGCTCTCCTCTACCTGTTGCGAGCATGTAGAGCCTGCAGAGTCCTGCAGAGTCCAGCGGAGCGACAGCTGAAACGGTGAGGTGTTTCCCTTCGGAGCTGACCCAAACAAACAGATCCTCAACCAGCTCAATGAGGCGGAAGCAGCCGGGACACGCAGCCTTTCCTGTTCTTCAACACACCAGGGATGAATCTGTTCTACCACTGTGTGTGTTCATTGTGTTGGAAAGGCATTGATTCAGATTGATCTGGACAAACACAGCAGGGTGCTGATGTGTCATGACATGGGATGAAACTGCTCACTATAACAGAGGATCAGAGTAGAGCAGAGAGCAGTACAGCTGTGCCCAGCAGAGGAGAGGACAACGCAGTCTCAGTGGATACCATTTGAGTTCAGGGTTGTAAGTTATTCTTTTCTTTTTAAAATGTATTTCATTCATTCATTTCTATTGTAAATGCCTGGTCCCCTCTGCTCTGCAGTCCTTGTCCCTGTTAACTCTCCTGTTATCCTGTAGAGGTTGCAGACAGACACGTGCTACACATCCTCCGGCTGCTTCCTCTCACCTGCAGATGAGTGTCAATCCGAAGGTGAAGTAACACCTGAACGTTGTAACGCAGCAGGGAGGTTCATCATTCTCCCCTCTGCCGCTGTGCAACCAGTCGAAGGAAGAACACCACCGTCCCGCTGCACATTATTCAACCACAATGAGCTCCATCCAGGTTCTTGTGTTCAGGTTCTTGTGTTCAGGTTCTTCTGTTTAGGTTCTTGTGTTCAGTGTTTGTTCAAACTGTTTCCGAGAGGTGCTGATTCCCCCTCTTAAGACACACTTCAGTAGAACGTCCATGGAGGTTGGATTTATTGCAGGACTGGTGTACATTGCAGGGGTACCTAATAAATTGGCAATTGAATGTAGTTTTTTACACTGATTTAGAAAGAGGGTTGACCAGAACTGCCTTTTAGAGGTGTTGTGACACCTGCCAGCCAATCAGAAACAAGTCATCCTCATCAGAAACACACAGAAGATGAATTTAAAATAAGTCCTCTTCACTAACACTAATGCTTCATATCACAAATATCCATAAAACTATCAATTGAAACACTTCTGGAAGCTTCCAGACCAGCTTACTTTAGATGAGTGAGCGTCAGAGCAAACAGGACGCTGATGATCGCCTGTCTTTTATACCTGTCTTCTTCTTAACATCCAGCTGTTTTACAGACACACATGTATACATCATTCATATCTGATGTCATCCTGCAGAACGCTGAGAGAGAGCAGCAGGTCTGGCTCCTCTAAGGTTCCGTCGCTCTCGTCTTTCTCTCACTTTGTTATTTACCTCAATTTAAATTCCACATCTCCGGTCCATTCCTGTGGGGGTGGTGGGTGGTCGCTTCACGCTGCCTTAACTCCAGGGTTTTAACAAGCAGGAATTCATTCATCTCCGCTGCAATTACTTTACCTAATTAGCCCATGAAATGATGCAGCGTCCACGGTGTGTTTAGCACTGAAGAGTGACCTATAACAGCACTATGAATAGGAATCAGAGCCTCATTGTGCTTTGCATGTGGTATTACACAGAGTCATACATTGAATAGATACTTGTAGATGTATAATGAACAGACTTTGTGCACCGTTAGATAGACCACCGCAGTTCATTTACAGTCTTTCTCCATCACTTTGTCTCATTTTGTGAATCAGTCTTAACTTTCTCTAAACTGTCAGAGCGATCATCACAACTCTACTGAGCGTCTGCAAATATATATATATTCTTCACCATCCTGCTGCTCCTTCACCTGCTGCTCCTTCACCATCCTGCTGCTCCTTCACCTGCTGCTCCTTCACCATCCTGCTGCTCCTTCACCATCCTGCTGCTCATCTCACATTCAGAGGAAGTCAGTGAGTTAGGAAGGTGAAGTGTTTGGTGCAGTACAGGTGGTGCCTTCAGGTGTGGTCGTGTTCACCGTGTTGACGAGATGAGTCCATATGAACCCCCCCCCCCTCATGTGATATTCGGGACCTCGTCAGTGGAAAGTCTCTGAAAGCTCAGAGTTCACGAGTTGTGACGTGTTTGTTGAGGTGTTTGTTGAGGTGTTTGTTGACGTGTTTGTTGACGTGTTTGTTGACGTGTTTGTTGACGTGTTTGTTGACATGTTTGTTGACGTGTTTGTTGACGTGTTTGTTGACATGTTTGTTGATGTGTTTGGGGTCATGTTTGTTGAAGTGTTTGTTGAAGTGTTTGTTGAGGTGTTTGTTGAGGTGTTTGTTGAAGTGTTTGTTGACGTGTTTGTTGAGGTGTTTGTTGAGGTGTTTGTTGAAGTGTTTGTTGAGGTGTTTGTTGAGGTGTTTGTTGAAGTGTTTGTTGAGGTGTTTGTTGACGTGTTTGTTGACGTGTTTGTTGAGGTGTTTGTTGAGGTATTTGTTGACGTGTTTGTTGAAGTGTTTGTTGAGGTGTTTGTTGAGGTGTTTGTTGACGTGTTTGTTGAAGTGTTTGTTGACGTGTTTGTTGAGGTGTTTGTTGAGGTGTTTGTTGAGGTGTTTGTTGACGTGTTTGTTGAAGTGTTTGTTGAGGTGTTTGTTGACGTGTTTGTTGACGTGTCTGTTGAAGTGTCTGTTGAAGTGTTTGTTGACGTGTTTGTTGAGGTGTTTGTTGAGGTGTTTGTTGAGGTGTTTGTTGAAGTGTTTGTTGAGGTGTTTGTTGACGTGTTTGTTGACGTGTTTGTTGACGTGTTTGTTGAGGTATTTGTTGACGTGTTTGTTGAAGTGTTTGTTGAGGTGTTTGTTGACGTGTTTGTTGACGTGTTTGTTGACGTGTTTGTTGAAGTGTTTGTTGACGTGTTTGTTGAGGTGTTTGTTGAGGTGTTTGTTGAGGTGTTTGTTGACGTGTTTGTTGAAGTGTTTGTTGAGGTGTTTGTTGACGTGTTTGTTGACGTGTCTGTTGAAGTGTCTGTTGAAGTGTTTGTTGACGTGTTTGTTGACGTGTTTGTTGACGTGTTTGTTGACGTGTTTGTTGAGGTGTTTGTTGACGTGTTTGTTGACGTGTTTGTTGAAGTGTTTGTTGAGGTGTTTGTTGAGGTGTTTGTTGAGGTGTTTGTTGAGGTGTTTGTTGAGGTGTTTGTTGACGTGTTTGGGGACGTGTTTGTTGACGTGTTTGTTGACGTGTTTGTTGAAGTGTTTGTTGACGTAGTGAGAAATGGCAGAGGCCATGGAAGCTCATTTTTCGGTGCATAATAAGTTAATATATTGTAATTTTAGCCGTATATTGTTTTTCTTGGTAATTTTATAACCTGTCAGAGGAATATGTTGATATTGTCAACAACTCATCTTTCTCCTCTGTCATGATGTCTTTACATTTACTGCTTTATGTTACCTGCTTGCTAGCTTGTTAGCCTCTGTGGCTTCTAGACGCCAACAGTAATGTTAATATTGTCGTTGCTTAGCAACGGTGTTCTCACCACTTAACCACTTGAACGCCGAGCACATTGTGTTCACGACTTCCCGTGTTGTAAACACGAGCTCACCAGTTTCATCTGAAGGCATCATACTCACTAAGAAAACAATCCGGAGATAAACAGTAATGTGGTGGCAGATGATTACCAGAACATTTTGTCCTCCGTTCCATTCACGAACACTTCCGTCAATCCCACATCAGAAACTTGCATTTCTATAAACAGTTTCATCAAAACTGAAATGTAAAGTGCTATAGTCATTATTTTCTTCTTCCTCTTCAATTCTAAAATACAATAATAATAATAATAATAATCACCTGAACAATTTAGAAATAAGAACATATTTGAAAAGCTATTAAACAACAAGGTGATCAAATAAATCAAACAAAATATATACAATTATACATGTTTATTTTTTTCTTCTTCAGGTATTTTTTCCCCCTCTTATATATATGTATATACATATACATATATATACCATCACAACACACAAACTAACTGTGCTGTTGGCTGCGTAAACCCAAACAGAGCAGTAAAGAACAGCTCACTCTTTAGACCCTTCTCACTTCATCAGATAAAATCACTGCCCTCGTGTGCTGACACTATAGGCGTTACCATGGTTACCAGATCATCTTTTCATGATTCTATAGGCCATCACTTCCTTGACATTTGCTATTTATTTTTAAATTTGCATATAATGGCTTCTGAATCCAGGCTTTGGTCTATAACAGATAATATTACATTATCTGGTCTTTAAACATGTGAAACCAGGAATGATCCTTTAAATCATCAGCAGACCATCAGCAGCTCCTCTTTATCTCCATCTGGACTGATGGGAAGGAACCAGACGCTGCAGCAGAGCACAACCAGTATACAGTGTGTTCACAGTGTGTGTGTTCACAGTGTGTGTGTTCACCGTGTGTGTGTTCACCGTGTGTGTGTTCACAGTGTGTGAGTTGATAGTGTGTGTGTGAGTTGACAGTGTGTGTGTTGACAGTGTGTGTGTGTTGATATTGTGAGTTGACAGTGTGTGTGTGTTGATATTGTGAGTTGACAGTGTGTGTGTTGACAGTGTGTGTGTGTTAATATTGTGAGTTGACAGTGTGTGTGTGTTAATATTGTGAGTTGACAGTGTGTGTGTTGACAGTGTGTGTGTGTTGATATTGTGAGTTGACAGTGTGTGTGTTGACAGTGTGTGTGAGTTGACAGAGTGTGTGTGTGTTAATATTGTGAGTTGACAGTGTGTGTGTTGACAGTGTGTGTGTGTTGATATTGTGAGTTGACAGTGTGTGTGTTGACAGTGTGTGTGTGTTGATATTGTGAGTTGACAGTGTGTGTGTTGACAGTGTGTGTGAGTTGACAGTGTGTGTGTGTGTTGACAGTGTGTGTTGACAGTGTGTGTGCGTGTGTGTGTGTGTGTGTGAGGTAACTGGTGTTCTGTTGTATATATAATTAGTCTCAGCCAGAACCAGAACCAGAACCAGAACCAGGTTGTTTTTGTGCACTGAAGGACTCAGATGTCTTAATCTGATGCCAGATAGTGAACCCAGCACACACACACACACACACACGCACACACACGCACACAAACACACACAGACGCACGCACGCACGCACACACACACGCACGCAAACACACACACGCACGCACTAACGCACGCGCGCACACACACACAAACACACACACACACACAAACACACACACACACACACACACACAATAGGTCATTACCAGCAATTTGGCTGATCCCTGATGGGGTCAGCTCAGGTCACGAAAACAACACATGACTAACGGAAGGAGAAGTCCACCTTCAACCACCGCTGACCTCGTCTCAGCTTCATCCTCTGGTTTCTCTTTGTCCTGTGAGTTAATGGTGATTTACCAAAGAATGTGAGTTAATGGTGATTTACCAAAGAATGTGAGTTAGTGGTGATTTACCAAACAATGTGAGTCAATGGTGATTTACCAAAACAATGTGAGTTAGTGGTGATTTACCAAAGAATGTGAGTTAGTGGTGATTTACCAAAGAATGTGAGTTAATGGTGATTTACCAAAGAATGTGAGTTAGTGGTGATTTACCAAAGAATGTGAGTTAGTGGTGATTTACCAAAGAATGTGAGTTAGTGGTGATTTACCAAAGAATGTGAGTTAGTGGTGATTTACCAAAACAATGTGAGTTAGTGGTGATTTACCAAAGAATGTGAGTTAGTGGTGATTTACCAAAGAATGTGAGTTAATGGTGATTTACCAAAGAATGTGAGTTAGTGGTGATTTACCAAAGAATGTGAGTTAGTGGTGATTTACCAAAGAATGTGAGTTAGTGGTGATTTACCAAAGAATGTGAGTTAGTGGTGATTTACCAAAACAATGTGAGTTAGTGGTGATTTACCAAAGAATGTGAGTTAGTGGTGATTTACCAAACAATGTGAGTTAGTGGTGATTTACCAAACAATGTGAGTTAGTGGTGATTTACCAAACAATGTGAGTTTGTGGTGATTTACCAAAGAATGTGAGTCAATGGTGATTTACCAAAACAATGTGAGTTAGTGGTGATTTACCAAAGAATGTGAGTTAGTGGTGATTTACCAAACAATGCGAGTTAGTGGTGATTTACCAATACAGCCTAGAACATGTTTACAACTTAATTTTGCTCATACTGTCGGCCTGAATATACCTGTGTTCACCTGTCTGTCTGTCTGAATATACCTGTGTTCACCTGTCTGTCTGTCTAAATATACCTGTGTTCACCTGTCTGTCTGTCTGTCTGTCTGAATATACCTGTATTCAGCTGTTTGTCTGAATATACCTGTGTTCACCTGTCTGTCTGTCTAAATATACCTGTGTTCACCTGTCTGTCTGTCTGTCTGTCTAAATATACCTGTGTTCACCTGTCTGTCTGTCCGTCTAAATATACCTGTGTTCACCTGTCTGTCTGTCCGTCTAAATATACCTGCATCCACCTGTCTGTCTAAATATACCTGTATTCACCTGTCTGTCTGTCTAAATATACCTGTGTTCACCTGTCTGTCTGTCTGTCTGTCTAAATATACCTGTGTTCACCTGTCTGTCTGTCTGTCTGAATATACCTGTGTTCACCTGTCTGTCTGTCTGTCTGTCTGAATATACCTGTGTTCACCTGTCTGTCTGAATATACCTGTGTTCACCTATCTGTTTGTCTGTCTGAATATACCTGTGTTCACCTGTCTGTTTGTCTGTCTGAATATACCTGTGTTCACCTGTCTGTCTGTCTGTCTGTCTGAATATACTTGTATTCACCTGTCTGTCTGAATATACCTGTGTTCACATGTCTGTCTGAATATACCTGTATTCACCTGTCTGTCTGTCTGAATATACCTGTATTCACCTGTCTGTCTGTCTAAATATACCTGTATTCACCTGTCTGTCTGTCTGTCTGTCTGTCTGTCTGTCTGAATATACCTGTATTCACCAGTCTGTCTGTCTAAATATACCTGTGTTCACCTGTCTGTCTGTCTGCTTGTCTAAATATACCTGTGTTCACCTGTCTGTCTGTCTAAATATACCTGTTTTCACCTGTCTGTCTGTCTGTCTGAATATACCTGTGTTCACCTGTCTGTCTGTCTGTCTGTCTGAATATACCTGTGTTCACCTGTCTGTCTGAATATACCTGTGTTCACCTGTCTGTCTGTCTGTCTGTCTGTCTGTCTGTCTGAATATACCTGTATTCACCTGTCTGTCTGAATATACCTGTATTCACCTGTCTGTCTGTCTAAATATACCTGTGTTCACCTGTCTGTCTGTCTGTCTAAATATACCTGTGTTCACCTGTCTGTCTGTCCGTCTAAATATACCTGTATTCACCTGTCTGTCTGTCCGTCTAAATATACCTGTGTTCACCTGTCTGTCTGTCTAAATATACCTGTATTCACCTGTCTGTCTCTGTCTGTCTGTCTGAATATACCTGTATTCACCTGTCTGTCTGTCTAAATATACCTGTATTCACCTGTCTGTCTAAATATACCTGTCTGTCTGTCTGTCTGTCTGTCTGTCTGAATATACCTGTATTCACCTGTCTGTCTGTCTAAATATACCTGTGTTCACCTGTCTGTCTGTCTGTCTAAATATACCTGTGTTCACCTGTCTGTCTGAATATACCTGTGTTCACCTGTCTGTCTGTCTGTCTGAATATACCTGTATTCACCTGTCTGTCTGAATATACCCGTATTCACCTGTCTGTCTGTCTGAATATACCTGTATTCACCTGTCTGTCTGTCTGAATATACCTGTGTTCACCTTCCTGTCTGTCTGAATATACCTGTGTTCACCTTTCTGTCTGTCTGAACATACCTGTATTCACCTGTCTGTCTGTCTGAATATACCTGTATTCACCTGTCTGTCTGTCTGAATATACCTGTGTTCACCTGTCTGTCTGTCTGAATATACCTGTATTCACCTGTCTGTCTGTCTGAATATACCCGTATTCACCTGTCTGTCTGTCTGAATATACCTGTGTTCACCTGTCTGTCTGTCTGTCTGAATATACCTGTATTCACCTGTCTGTCTGAATATACCTGTATTCATCCTCTGTCTGAATATACCTGCATTTACCTGTCTGTCTGTCTGAATATACCTGTGTTCACCTGTCTGTCTGTCTGTCTGAATATACCTGTGTTCACCTGTCTGTCTGTCTGAAACGCTCTGTTTTAGTGCATTTCAACAGAATTGCAACGGAATTGCGTTGCTAGGCAACAGCTTGGTTCCATCTCTACTTCCTGTGAGCTGATGTCGTTCACATCCACTGCAACAGGAACTAAAGCTGCATGGGACACATTTACAATGTTTATGTTTCAAACTGTGAGGTGGTCTTTATATTGTAGATTTGTGACATCACAAAGGGACAAAAATCCTGACGGCTTGTTTCCAAGGCACAGTTTGTGAATACGGGCTTAGTGTGTTTCTCTATGGATCGAACGTTTCAATACTTTCACAGTATTTATAAATCACTTAAACCTACTTTACAATAAAGAAGACATGAGAATCTCTTAATAGCTCAGCTTGACTATCCAGAATGAACATCAGAGATATCTGCTCCAGAATTACAGAATTACATTGTGATTCGTCAGAGCTCTTTATTCCAGATATCTGAAGCTGAACTCTGACTGTTTCAGAAGTAGAACTGATGGGATCAAAGATGTGATGAAGTGGAATGATGCCTAATCAGAATTAAACCGCAGATATCCGTAAAAAGAGACCTGGTACACATGACCGGCAAAGGCTGTTTGAATGGTACCAGTCAAAATGTAATTATGGATATCTGGAATCAGAGTATTGATTATAGGTAAAATGACGTAGCAGACTACTCTGATGAATATTCTGTCTATTAAATGATCGACCGGCTGATCACAGTAACAGGTCATCAGACTGGACGTGCACGCTCCTCTGGTTCTGGTTAAACACAACCTGAACCAGAACCACAGTACACACACACACACACACACACACACACACACACACACCGATAACCAATCCAAATGTGCATACAAGATGGGTTACTAGTGCAGAGAAGAGACCAGAAGAGAAGAGAAGGGGGGGTGTTGTTGAGCCCTCATTGATCTGTCAGAGAGAGAGAGAGAGAGAGACAGAGAGAGAGAGAGAGCATCAGCTGCACACAGAGAGAGAGAAAGAGAGAGAGAAAGAGAGAGAGACAGAGAGAGAGAGAGAGCATCAGCTGCACACAGAGAGAGAGACAGAGAGAGAGAGAGACAAGAGAGAGAGAAAAGAGAGAGAGACAGAGAGAGAGGAGAGAGAAGAGAGAGACAGAGAGCAGAGAGAGGAAGAGAGGAGACACCGAAGAGACAGAGAGAGAGACAGAGAGACAGAGAGGCGAGGAGACGAGAGGAGAGAGACAGAGAGAGAGACAGAGAGAGAGAGAGGAGAGAGAGAGAGAGAGAGAGAGAGAGAGCATCAGCTGCACACAGAGAGAGAGACAGAGAGAGAGAAAGGAGAGAAGGAGAGAGACGAGAGAGAAGAGAGAGAGGAGAGAGAGGAGGAGAGAGAGAGAGAAGAGGGGAGAGGAGAGAGGAGGGGAGAGAGAGAGAGAGAGAGAGCAGGAGAGGAGACAGAGAGAGAGAGAGAGACAGAGACAGAGAGAGAGAGAGAGCATCAGCTGCACACAGAGAGAGAGACAGAGAGACAGAGACAGGGAGAGAGAGAGAGAGAGAGAGAGAGAGAGACAGAGAGAGAGAGAGAGACGGAGAGAGAGACAGAGAGAGAGAGAGACGGAGAGAGAGACAGAGAGAGAGAGAGAATGGAAGAAAGCGCAGCGCCTGGCTGCATCTTCATCCCAGAAGACCCCTCCTCCTCCTCTCTCTCTCTCTCTCTCTCTCTCTCTCTCTGTCTCTGGTTGAGGTGTGTTTCTCTCCTCTCATCATCATCAGGGTGAATCTGGACGGACTGAAGGAGGTTTGTGATTTTGTCACCGAGCAGCTGAAGACCAGTCGGTGAAGACAGCAGGAGGACATCAGAGACAACTAGCGGAGAGACAGCGAGACGGTGCAGAGCAGCGAGGGGGACAAACAGCAACTTACAGCCGAGGAGTCCTGTCCTCTAGCCGGTCTGTCTGCGGGCTGCGGTCCGGTGCCTCCTCTCCTCTCCGGTCCTCCGGAGCTGCTGCTTCAGCAGAGAGGTGAGATCCTGCAGCCTGCTACAGCAACACAAGCACGTCTACCTGCACGCAGCCTGCATGTGCGTGTATGTGTGCGTGTCTGTGTCCTGCAGCGCCTCAGTGCGCACTGCGTGTGAAAACACGCGTCTGTCCGTCTGCAGTCCGTCACCGTGTTGATGTTCAGATGTTGCTGGGATGTTGTTGGGAGGTTGCTGAGAGGTTGTTGGGAGGTTGCTGGGAGGTTGCTGGGATGTTGCTGAGAGGTTGTTGGGAGGCTGCTGGGAGGTTGCTGGGAGGTTGCTGGGATGTTGCTGAGAGGTTGTTGGGAGGCTGCTGGGAGGTTGCTGGGAGGTTGCTGGGATGTTGCTGAGAGGTTGTTGGGAGGTTGCTGGGATGTTGCTGAGAGGTTGTTGGGAGGTTGCTGGGAGGTTGCTGAGAGGTTGTTGGGAGGTTGCTGAGAGGTTGTTGGGAGGTTGCTGGGAGGTTGCTGGGAGGTTGCTGAGAGGTTGCTGGGAGGTTGCTGATGGTTTCCATAACACACTGGATGGATACTGATGGCACGTGGCGAGGCGCCTGAGCGTGCTGTGTTGTTATATGTGCATTCATGTGTGTTTGCTGTGCACGTGTGGTGCGTTCAAGTGTGTTTCTACTGGTAACACTGGCTTCCTCTCATGGTGCGTTTGAGTGACAGGTTGCATGTCGGAGAGTGTTTACTGAGAACACCTGCTGTCATTCAGTGTGTGTGTGTGGTGCATTTCTGTTCATGTGCTTTCTTGCAACACTTTCTCATTGTGCTTTTTTACTGCAAGTGTGTGTGTGTGTGTGTGTGTGTGTGTGTGTGTGTGTGTGTGTGTGTGTGTGTGTGTGTTACTCTGGTGTTACTACTGAGAGGTCCAGGTCCAGATTAATGAGCGCTCAGATAAAGTCTCTCTGTTTCTGGGAGAACTTCTGAATATCTGTAGATGCATTTTGTTTTAGTTTCCAGGTTTCATATGTGAGTTCTCAGGTAGGTCAGAAGGTGGAGTCAGTTCAACTCACCTGGTCCCCAGATCCACCCTACAGAGCTCCATTTAAACAGTTTCATCATGAAGGGATTCCACAGGCCTGAAAGAGATTTGAGTTTTATTAGAAGCAACTCCTGATGGATGAAACGCAGTCGGCCTGAACCGTCAAAACCAACTCTAATGAAGGCCCTCTATCGCACCCCTTTATCACGCCCCTTTATCACCTTTATCACGCCTCTTTATCACCTTTATCACGCCCCTTTATCACCTTTATCACACCCCTCTATCACCTTTATTGCACCCCTTTATCACGCCCCTTTATCACCTTTATCACACCCCTCTATCACCTTTATTGCACCCCTTTATCACGCCCCTTTATCACCTTTATCGCGCCCCCTTATCGCGCCCCTTTATCACCTTTATCACGCCCCTTTATCACCTTTATCACGCCCCTTTATCACCTTTATCGCGCCCCTTTATCACCTTTATCACGCCCCTTTATCACCTTCATCACGCCCCTTTATCACCTTTATCACGCCCCTTTATCACCTTTATCACGCCCCTTTATCACCTTCATCACGCCCCTTTATCACCTTTATCGCGCCCCTTTATCACCTTTATCGCGCCCCTTTATCACCTTTATCGCGCCCCTTTATCACCTTTATCACGCCCCTTTATCACCTTTATCGCGCCCCTTTATCACCTTTATCACGGCCCTTTATCGCGCCCCTTTATCACCTTTATCACGCCCCTTTATCACCTTTATCACGCCACTCTATCACGCCCCTTTATCACCTTTATGTAAAGGTAAAGGGTATTAGATCCCTGTGTTTGTTGATATGGTGAAGGTAAAGGTAAAGGGTATTAGATCCCTGTGTTTGTTGATATGGTGAAGGTAAAGGTAAAGGGTATTAGATCCCTGTGTTTGTTGATATGGTGAAGGTAAAGGTAAAGGGTATTAGATCCCTGTGTTTGTTGATATGGTGAAGGTAAAGGTAAAGGGTATTAGATCCCTGTGTTTGTTGATATGGTGAAGGTAAAGGTAAAGGGTATTAGAGTGAGATCAGTGCAGCATGCTAACCGTGCTACATGCAGCAGTGAGATCAGTGCAGTGTACTGTGTCTTTATGTAACCAACCGATTGGACGACCGTGAACCAGCTGAAAGGCTGAAAATAAGCAGAGACTCCGTCTTCCTGCAAAGTTTACCTGAACTGTATGAACTTCTTAACAGCTGTTTGTACTGTGAGTTTCCTCTGAGGGGGGTGGGGGGGAAGGATTGTTCAACAACATCTGGATGATCTCTTATGTGTATATTAAATATACCATAACAATGATCCAATCCTCTCTGTGGATTTACACAAGGTATTTACAGTAGTGGGTTTCTAGTTGACCTCATTGTTCCTCCTCTCTGAGTCTCTTTGAGTCTCGTTGTTCCTCCTCTCTGAGTCTCTTTGAGTCTCATTGTTCCTCCTCTCTGAGTCTCTTTGAGTCTCATTGTTCCTCCTCTCTGAGTCTCTTTGAGTCTCATTGTTCCTCCTCTCTGAGTCTCTTTGAGTCTCATTGTTCCTCCTCTCTGAGTCTCTTTGAGTTTCTTTGTTCCTCTTCTTTGAGTCTCTTTGAGAGTCTTTGAGTCTCATTGAGTCTCTTTGAGTCTCTCTGAGTCTCTTTGAGGGTCTTCAGCCTGTTCAGAAGGTTTGCAGTTCACCTGGAGTTCAGGCCCAGCAGCCGCTTCAATTTCATTGGACAGCATGTGAACGAGCATGTCAGGAGCCAATCAGCTCCTTGGACCAGTTGATTGGTAGATTGGCTCGTTTAGTTCTGTAGTCTGGTCTGCTGGTTCCGGTCTGCTGGTCCTGGTCTGCTGGTTGTGGTCTGCTGGTTGTGGTCTGCTGGTTGTGGTCTGCTGGTTCTGGTCTGCTGGTTCTGGTCTGCTGGTTGTGGTCTGCTAGTTCACTGCAGTGAGTCTGATGCAGTGTGTGTGTGGGATGAAGGAGGTTGTATGTATTGTATTGTGTTGTGGGATTATAAAGAGTGTTCTTGTGTGTTATTTGACCATACAGTCAATGAATAGTGTCTGATTCAGTCTGTATGTTGTGTTGTGAGTTATTAATGGTGTGGTATAATGGTACAGTTATTAATGGTGTGGTATAATGGTATAATGAGTTATTAATGGTGTGGTATAATGGTACAGTTATTAATGGTGTGGTATAATGGTATAATGAGTTATTAATGGTGTGGTATAATGGTATAATGAGTTATTAATGGTGTGGTATAATGGTATAGTTATTAATGGTGTGGTATAATGGTACAGTTATTAATGGTATAATGGTACAGTTATTAATGGTGTGGTATAATGGTATAATGAGTTATTAATGGTATAATGGTACAGTTATTAATGGTGTGGTATAATGGTACAGTTATTAATGGTGTGGTATAATGGTACAGTTATTAATGGTGTGGTATAATGGTATAATGAGTTATTAATGGTATAATGGCACAGTTATTAATGGTGTGGTATAATGGTACAGTTATTAATGGTGTGGTATAATGGTACAGTTATTAATGATGTGGTATAATGGTATAGTTATTAATGGTGTGGTATAATGGTACAGTTATTAATGGTATAATGGTACAGTTATTAATGGTGTGGTATAATGGTATAATGAGTTATTAATGGTATAATGGTATAGTTATTAATGGTGTGGTATAATGGTATAATAATGGCGGTATGTCTGTTAATCTGTGTTCTTCTAGAATCCATATTCACAGAGTAAACCCTTTGAAGCATCGTCTGTTGTATTCTATATAATATAATATAATGATTAAAAAGTCTATTCATCAGGAGGTTCAGCAGCTATCTATCCAACGCAGCCTTCTCATTCACTTCAATGAGGTCAGTCATCCTGCTTAAACATCAGACCCTGAACATGAGATGCTCTGGTGGCCGATCAGATACCTGCAAGAGGGCCATACCTTTTAGAGGAGATTCTAGTTTTAGTTTGAACGTTGGGAACAATCCGACTGTAATGATCTGTTTACTGAACAACCTCGTCCGACCGGCTACCTCTCGGCTCACTCATCCTCAGGACCCGGCGGTGTGACGCTGTATTGGTTGTGTTTGTGTCACATATCAAAAAGTGACCGCCCTAACATGTAAGTGCACGTTCCTGGTCGAGCACTTTGTACCATGAACGTGTGTTTCTGCTGTTTACCGTGCATCAACACCATGAAAGATGATTATTAAAATCTACTCTCATAATATGATAAACCCATGTGCTGTGATTATGGATCCGTGACTCATATTCTATTGTCCCGCTGCAGCGCCTTCACTGTTGCACCACTACTGTTGTTTAAAGTCAGATCTGTTTCCTGCCTGAACGCCCGCAAAGCATTTGTACCATAAAGTATTACAGCCGCTGGGCTCAAGTTGATTTCAATGTTTTAGAGTCTTTACGTGGTTTTACGTCTCATTTAAATCCTCATAAATCTAAAGTTATATAATACTATATATCAATGTAAAACAGTTCCTAACACAATACTGAAATACATTTCTTTATTCTGTGTTTACTCCAAACCTGAAGCAAACTATTCATGCATCCACGGGTGACTGCAGTTTTTCAACGAGAAGTTTGTGTGCCGCTGTGTCGCGATAGCCTATCAGCGTTGAGATGACCTTCCTGGTGACGTTGTATTACAGTATACAGTATAGCAGCCTGAGCTCTACAATAGGACCTCATATCTGTACACATCCTGGATGAAACTCTGTGTATTAATGTGTATGAACAGTAACTGTGATGTTATCTGGAGTGTTGATGGAACAGCTACAATGTTAGCATAGCCCATCTCCATTCAGAGAACAAACATTTTAAAAGCACTTTCTACAAATCCTTCTGATCCTTCTGATCCTTCTGATCCGTTTATGGCCACTAAATCACAGCAGTGATTATTGTGGCTTCATACTGCCGCAGTAAACCAGATTCATTCAGCCGGCGTGGTTACTACAGGTTACTACCGGTTACTACCGGTTACTACAGGTTACTACAGGTTACTGTAGTACAGGTCTAGATACTACAGGTCTAGATACGGTGAATACAGACAGACACCACGTGATCTGGGATTCCACATGTACGAAGCAGGTAAACATAAATGATCCCGCGGTCAAACTGGTGTGAGTAACGTGAGGCGACAGTTTGCTTCATGTTTGGTGTGAACACAGTATAACCTGTCTGAGGAGCTTTTATTTACCACTAATATGTCTCTACTTCTACTGTAGTCAAAGCTGTCCTCTGGTGACTGGAACCAGTGATGAAATGCCACGATGAATCACAGATTATTAATATCATCTGGCATGTGTTCACATCACCGATAACCACACACATGTTCATTTTCAGATTTTTCTGGAACTTTGCTTAAAGAGAGAAACTTCATGCACTGCATTTAATAACATTTCTTCTTTTAGACGAGTGCAAAGAAAACATCCCAAATACACATTCAGGTGTTCATTTGACTACGTTGTTTATTTCTCCTAAATTCACCAACAGTTAGCATTAGATAACTCCTCATTTACATATTTAAATACCACATTTCAGACAACTTGTAATACAACAAATAACTATCTTGATGCCAGTAATGGACTGGGGAAGTGTGATGGTGACATCTCTTAGTTAAACATGGTCACCTGTAGTCTCTTAGTTAAACATGTAGCGAATCTGTAAAGGCCGTTTTCCTCTGACTCTGAGCCAGAGATCTCCCCTTCAGTAGCGCTTACATCCCCCAAACTGAGGGCTTTGTTCATATAGCATTGTAGCCTGATTTATAGAACATGTTATTCCTAAAACATGGTTCAAATGTATTTTCTGATTTATGGAGCGATAAAGAGAGAATTTCCTCAGTAAGAACCTTTGACTCAACGGCTTTTTCCAACGACCATCATAACTTCATTACCTGGATAACACTCATTAAACACAGCGTTAGAGGTGTAACAACCACCATAGCTTTCCTACATGCACCTTGCACCGTGCACCGTGCACTGTTGCAGGCAGTAACAGTAATAAAAACATCAGTGTCATCAGTGCTTCTTTGTCCTCTCACACGTATAGTAGAAGTGGTACGGTGGCCCACCCAGAGTGCCACTGCAGCCTTACATGGACACACTTCAGGCCCCGAGTTTAACTGCTTATTCATCAAAGCTTAGGCAGCCAAAACACACACACACACACACACACACACACACTGCTGCTGCTGCAGAGATCGAACCCGTAAAACAAATCACAGTTGTTGCTTGGATGTGGACGGGTGAAGGAGGAAAGGAAGAAGAGGTGTCAACAGAGAGGGAGGAGGAGGGAAGAGGGAGATATTAGAGCATACAGTATATAACCCACGTGTATTATATATAGGAGATATTAGAGCATATATAAAACATATGTAACCCATGTGTATTATATATAGGAGATATATATAACACATATATAACCCATGTGTATTTAGCCCCTGGGAGATTCAGCAGCACAGCAGAGTCCTTTGCTGCTTTGCTTTGATGAATATTCCTGATGAGGCAGAGAGCGAAGGAGGGAGCCTGCTCCTGCTTCTGCTTCTGAGGTGTAGCAGAGTATTGTCTAGTCTACGTAGCTGAAGCTTGATGTAGTTTAACCCAAAACTCCTAATCTTAGATCTTAGAGGAGCATTGGGAAGTAGATTGAGCAGCTTCACCTCCAGGCTCAGCACCCTTTTCACTACGCCAGTCCAGTCCAGCATGTTACAGCTCAGCTGCACCGATCCACTTGTTGATCTGATCCTCTATCATAAGACCCCGAGATGCTTCAGGAAGTCCCTCTCAGCCTGTGCATACAGCATGTGTTAGCCTGGTTCCAGATCTCTGAATCACTGAATCACTGAATGAAACATGTTAATCCAGTCCAGGTAACGGTTCTGAATCAGGACTTTCAGTATTTGTGCGAGAGTCTTTATTTAGTTAACCTTCCGTACGCTGCTGCTCGTTTACAGCTCGGAGGTGATGAACATTAATTAGGCTGCCACTGAAAAGGTAGAGCTTCTGCTTTCTCAGCCAACAAAAGGTAATTAAACACCTCAGAGTTGGAGGTGTTTTAACCTCGAGTTACTTGCAGACATTGAAAGCTAAACCTAATACTGTTTCACAACCGCTGAAATACGTTTCTTTAAACATTCCACCCTTTTCTCCCAACTGGAAACACAAAAACACAAAAAACCTCCGACTCCAAACAACTTCATCTGTGCTCAAAATCAAACCATGCTGTCAGATCATACGCCAAGCCAGTCGAAATAACTGATAATAATAATAATAATAATAATAATAATAATAATAATACTAATGATTACTGTATATATTGAACAATGGAAAGCACAATGCTCAGGGCATGGAGCATAAAACATGTTCATTGATTACAGTTTAAAGTAAATGCATTTTGCATTTCCAAAAAAAACTAAAATCTTAACTCAGTGGATTCAGCACTTAAATACAGTAAACCTAAAGTCCCAGAAGCTCATTACAGAACACCGTAAACGGGACCACAGAATCTAAATCAACCAGTGATTCGTCCTTCGGGCTCAGCGTCATGTCTCAGGTGTCTCAGGTGAACATACAGTAGGTGTCCTTCTACCCTCACGTGGCACTCTTGCAATTCTACAAAAAGTGAACAAGCAGTTACAAACATATACATTATACATGCAGCACAGTAGAAACAGTGATGGACTTTCCGATACGAGTACCGATACGAGTACTTCTCTGTGTCTAAAGACCCTCGTTAACAGCCAGCTGGAGGGTGTGAGCGACACACGGCAGGCTGGGGAGTCCCGCATACGAGGCGGTACGCCGCCACCGGCTCTAGGTCGGCTTGGAAAGGCTCTGCGCAATGAAAGTGAGGGCCGGCGCTGGCTGAGGTGGGATCCCGGCCCAGCGGGGTCGGGCGCACCACCCGCACCGTCGGGGAGGTGGAGCGTGAGCGTAAAGTGGTATCTTAGCCATTTTGCAAATACGAATACGAGTACATGAGCACAGTATCGGAGCCGATACCCGGTACTGGTATGGGTACACTCACTCCTCCCCAGCCTTCAACAACCCGTGCACTCTGAACTGTGTGCAACGAGTGTGATCAGTTTGGAGTCGTTGTGTTCCGGCTGTAACGCCGGTGCTCTAATAGTGTTTAACTGTTGCTACCTGCGGGTGCCATTATCCTTTATGTGGGTACCGTCACGCATCACAAGTTCATCACAAGTTCATCTCACTGCAACATGTCTTTCAGTGAGTGAGAACCTGTTTAAAAAAAGAGTCAATGAGATCTGCAGAGTGTGTCTAGGAGGTGAAGCTTGTTCATGGTTTTACCAAAAGAGTGATCGATTCGATGATTCAATGATTCGATGATTCGATGATTGGGTTCAGGCCACTGAGCATTCGGTTCAGAACATGGTGTAAGATTTGAGAAGAGCTATATATATATGTATATATATATGTATATAAGGTGTGTGTGTGGCTGCGGATCAGAATCCTGTTGTTGGTTGTGTCCGTTGCCGATAAGAGAAAAGAGAAATAATCTGTCTCCTTTAAATGCTGAAAGTGTTCCTCTGTTGTTTTGCTGTAGAGTTATTGAGTTCTTGCTGTATGAAGTATTTGGCCGCTGCTTTCTCTCTCCCTCTTTTCACTGCATCAACACCCATAAATATTGATGTCACCCCCCCCTCAGTCTTGCCGTTGATATATTCCTCACATAGCCGTGCATTAATAGTAAATGTGATGTCCTCCTGTTTTGCTATAGTACTCTTGATCCTCCTCTTTTTGTGCTTTCTTTCCTTCATCATCCGTTTATTTCCTGTTTCTATTTCTTACCTTTTTGACCTTCTCTTCTTTCCTTTATTCTCACTATCCCCTCCCCTCCCTGTTACTTTATTAATCCGCCCTACGGCAGGTTAAAGCAACCTTAGTTAACATCCAGCGAAGCAGGAAGCAGCGTGGCTTTGTATACTGCCATAACCAGGAAGAGTTGGTGGCTGGATCAGGTACAAACAGCCAGAATCAGGATACGCACCAGGTCTCCCGTTGTTCATGTTCATGTTGGTTTCTCTCTTTCTATGAAACTGAACCAATGAAGCAATAGACCAGACGTGTTTCTGTGGGTGTTTGTAAGGCTGTGGTCAAATACTGTAGTGTCTATAACCCACAGTAACACTGTGATGAATGTTCTCTATTGGATGTTCTTAAAGAGAGCAGCACAGCCAGTAGTGATGTCACAGGGTCCCGGAGTACACGTGCACATCACTGCAGCACGGTGACAAGTTAAAGCGCCGGACGTTAGCAACCTCCGCAGTTACGTAATCGGAGATTGACGAGTCCAAGGACACACTCGCACATGGCTAATTATTCAGCAGAATGACGTCATCTTGTTGCCCTCCTTCCATCAGGTGGGTGTATAGCTCCGCCCCTCTCGCTCTCGGTCAGAGATGGAGTACCCAGACGACTTCCTGCTGTTCTGCAACGACTCGCTCAACTGCACCTACAACGAGACGGACGTCTTACTGCCGACGGGGGTGAAGGTCACCATTGTGGTCGTCTACATGATCGTCTGCGTCATCGGCCTGGTGGGAAACTTCCTGGTCATGTACGTCATCATCAGGTAAGAAGAACACACGTTTCTGGGTTTTATGAAATATAGCGATGTGTTTCAAAATTATTCTGGGACCAAGACCGAGGCGGACCGACCGACCGACCGACCGACCGACAGGAGCTGCTATAATTGAAACAAGTGTATTTGCATTGGAAAGAGTTTTTCAATCAGCCCAGTATGTTTTCAGTCGGGGTCAGTGAAGAGTCCTAAAAGACTTCAACTGAGGACTTGATACGATCTTTTTGCAGTAAGCCTCAATGTCACGTTGAGGTCGCTCTTGTTGAAAAGATGATTTATGTGAGATTTGATGGTCTCAACGCTTCAATAGTTGAGAACTTGTAGAGCCCAGAGGTCCAGTTCAGTGACAGCCATTCCTCTGCAGTCAGGGATGATACGATCCCTGTCGCTGTAACAGTCCACGCTGAACGGATGAAATACTTTGAATGATCCAGTCTAAACATACACAGAGGCTATTAGATCTTTACAGCTGTTCCAGATGTTGTGAGGATTTGATTCAAGTCACAGCTCAGTGTCACTAAAGCTGCTCCGTCTGTCCGTCTGTCTGTCTGTGTGAGGTTCAGTCACCGTCACCGCGGTCTGCCGATGTCTGTATTGTTTCAGTGAATCCCGTTGGACTCTGGGAACCTGTGATGGTTCTGATGTTCCTCTCTGTCTGGAAGTCTCAGACCAGCAGCCTCCTCCTCCTACCTGTCCTCATCATCAGCTATAGACCGCTTCATTTCTGGAACATGGCGACAGCAGGATGGATTGTTTCCCTAAATTATACGGCGCTATGTTCATGCACACCACATGCTGTGCACCGCTACATACACACACATGGGCGTCCAATCTCTATAAGAACAGGCGAGTGCAGGTGATACGAGCGCACATCACAGCAGCCACGAGCAGGAACCCGTCCTCACCAGGGAGCATTTATGCTCCACGTGCACAAGTTCGGTACCGAGAGTACGGGGCTGTGATGCTGCAGATTGCAACCAACTAACTGAGTACCCCCCCGCTCACTTGGCCCTTTCCAAGACCACGGTAAGGTGAGCCGCCCGGTGCCAAACCGCGGTAACGTGAGCCGCCCGGTGCCAAACCGCGGTAACGTGAGCCGCCCGGTGCCAAACCGCGGTAACGTGAGCCGCCCGGTGCCAAACCGCGATAACGTGAGCCGCCCGGTGCCAAGACCGCAGTAACGTGAGCCGCCCGGTGCCAAACCGCGGTAACGTGAGCCGCCCGGTGCCAGACCGCGGTAACGTGAGCCGCCCGGTGCCAAACCGCGATAACGTGAGCCGCCCGGCGCCAAGACCGCAGTAACGTGAGCCGCCCGGTGCCAAACCGCGGTAACGTGAGCCGCCCGGTGCCAGACCGCGGTAACGTGAGCCGCCCGGTGCCAAACCGCGGTAACGTGAGCCGCCCGATGCCAAGACCGCAGTAACGTGAGCCGCCCAGTGCCAAACCGCGGTAACGTGAGCCGCCCGGTGCCAAACCGCGATAACGTGAGCCGCCCGGTGCCAAACTGCGGTAACGTGAGTCGCCCGGTGCCAAGACCGCGGTAACGCCGTGGTTTCCTTCAGGGTCTTTGCCTCATCTTCTTTAGGAGCAACGACATTCAGACAGCAGCTGGCGGTACCATGCTTTAGTAATCGTATACTTACGGTGGCCCTCAGAGGACATCTGTCTCCTTCAGTCAGTTACTAAGCAGTATAGCTGCAGTAGAGGACACGTGTCTCCTTCAGTCAGTTACTAAGCAGTATAGCTGCAGTAGAGGACACGTGTCTCCTTCAGTCAGTTACTAAGCAGTATAGCTGCAGTAGAGGACACGTGTCTCCTTCAGTCAGTTACTAAGCAGTATAGCTGCAGTAGAGGACACGTGTCTCCTTCAGTCAGTTACTAAGCAGTATAGTTGCAGTAGAGGACATGTGTCTCCTTCAGACTCAGTCTGTGATGACTCAGGCTGATCTCTCTAAGCTCTCTCAGCATGTGTCCTCCTGTGTTTGTGGCTGATCGCCTGATTGCGTAGATGTTTTAGTGGAGAGTCTGTCTTTTCTGTGTGTGTGTGTGTGTGTGTTTGCATGTCTTCCCTGTGGATTTGACTGAAACAAGGTGAACACCTGGGTGTTGTGTGTGTGTGTGTGTGTGTGTGGTCCATCATGTTGAACCAGGAGACTCCTGCTCTGTGTTTATGCCCAGTGTTTGTTAGTGTGAGACAGACAGCCGGCTGTGTGATGGACAGCTCCGTCCTTGCTTCTGGTTTTAGAGAATAATGATGCTGTTATAGAAATGTTGTCAAAATACTCCCAAACATGTGACAGTTTTCCGTTCAGCATCCGTTCAGTGTGTCTGAACGCCGTCTCCATGCTACCTCCATCACCGTGGAGAATCACTCTCCTCGTTAGACCTGTTCTTACTCTGACATTTACATGGAGGTCTGGAGATCCACCTATGAGTCACACACACGCACACGCACATGCACACGCACACACACGCACACACATGCACATACGACATGCATATCATACATGTGATATTGAAATGGTCCAACATTAGAAGTATTTACGGCTCATTGTTGATCAGAAATTGAAAACCTGGTTTCCTTCTATCTGTGTACGTACATGTGCACACCTAAATACGGCATGCACTCTCACGATGTTTTACAGATGTTGGTCCCAGAGGTTAGAACAGAACAGAACAGAACAGAACAGAACCAGGCTAAAAAGCGTTTAAATTCGCTGCAATAATGTAGAGAAAGAGCTGAAACTGACAGAGCTGATTACTACAATCACCCCTTCATCAATCAGCCCTTCATCAATCAGCCCTTCATCAATCACCCCTTCATCAATCAGCCCTTCATCAATCACCCCTTCATCAATCACCCCTTCATCAATCACCTCTTCATCAATCACCTCTTCATCAATCAGCCCTTCATCAATCAGCCCTTCATCAATCACCCCTTCATCAATCAGCCCTTCATCAATCACCCCTCCATCAGTCACTCCTTGATCAATCACCCCTTCATCAATCAGCCCTTCTTCAGCATCGGTCCAGAGACCCAACACGGTCCACAGACCCAACACGGTCCAGAGACCCAACACGGTCCACAGACCCAACACGGTCCAGATACCCAACACGGTCCAGAGACCCAACACGGTCCAGAGACCCAACACGGTCCACAGACCCAACACGGTCCAGATACCCAACACGGTCCAGAGACCCAACACGGTCCACAGACTCAACACGGTCCACAGACTCAACACGGTCCAGAGACCCAACACGGTCCACAGACCCAACACGGTCCAGAGACCCAACACGGTCCACAGACTCAACACGGTCCAGAGACCCAACACGGTCCACAGACCCAACACGGTCCAGAGACCCAACACGGTCCAGAGACCCAACACGGTCCAGATACCCAACACGGTCCACAGACCCAACACGGTCCAGAGACCCAACACGGTCCAGAGACCCAACACGGTCCAGATACCCAACACGGTCCACAGACCCAAAACGGTCCAGAGACCCAACACGGTCCACAGACCCAACACGGTCCAGAGACCCAACACGGTCCACAGACCCAACACGGTCCACAGACTCAACACGGTCCACAGACTCAACACGGTCCAGAGACCCAACACGGTCCACAGACCCAACACGGTCCAGAGACCCAACACGGTCCACAGACTCAACACGGTCCAGAGACCCAACACGGTCCACAGACCCAACACGGTCCAGAGACCCAACACGGTCCACAGACCCAACACGGTCCACAGACCCAACACGGTCCAGATACCCAACACGGTCCATAGACCCAACACGGTCCAGAGACCCAACACAGTCCACAGACCCAACACGGTCCAGAGACCCAACACGGTCCAGAGAGATACTCGGGCCACAGACCCAACATGGTCCACAGACCCAACACGGTCCAGAGACCCAACACGGTCCAGAGACCCAACACGGTCCACAGACCCAACACGGTCCACAGACCCAACACGGTCCATAGACCCAACACGGTCCAGAGACCCAACACAGTCCACAGACCCAACACGGTCCAGAGACCCAACACGGTCCAGAGAGATACTCGGGCCACAGACCCAACATGGTCCACAGACCCAACACGGTCCAGAGACCCAACACGGTCCACAGACCCAACACGGTCCAGAAACCCAACACGGTCCAGAGAGATACTCGGCCTGGACCCAGTCTGGTGTTTGAACTTGTCCATTGTGGTTTTCTGTGTGAGAGCTGCTGTAGCTCAGAATGCTCCGTTAGCTCTGTAAAGAAGCAGATTGGGTAATCTGGGCGATCTAATAAATGGTTTTCTACACTATTTTGGAGAAGTATTTAAAACTTTCACAAACTTGACTTTGTCCTTCACACTGTGCTGCATCTGCAATTCTTCACAGCCAGAGCGGAGACAGTTTAGTCACTCTGAGCCAGATGGAAAGACGTGACATTCAACCCACAAAAACAAACTCACACTGTAAATATTAATAACTGTAAGACGCCTCCCTCGTGGTGCAGCTCCATCGGACGCAGGAGGACAGAACAGAAGACAGGCTGCAGGCTTGTGCTGCTCACGTGTCAGGTGTGGTGGACCGAGACAGGGACGGTGGGAGGCGGGTCGGTGGGGGTCGACAGTCGCACCGGGAGCAGGGAGCCCCGTGCCTCCCCAGTGGGGAGAGAGGGAGCAGCGAGCCCTTTGTCCACGGTGTGTCCACGGTGCGGTGAGGTCCGGGCGTGGAGCGCTGTAAAGCTGCGGCCGCGAGCCACCTTCTCCCCGAGCCTCTCCGAGCCGACCTAGAGCCGGTGGCGGCGCATCGCCTCGTATGCGGGACTCCCCAGCCTGCCGTGTGTCGCTCACCCCCTCCAGCTGGCTGTTAACGAGGGTCTTTAGGCACAGAGAAGTACTCGTATCGGTACTCGTATCGGTACTCGTATCGGAGAGTACCCAAATGGAAGTACTTGTACTCGGTCTGATATAAAGTGGTATCGGCGCATCCCTAATATTTGGCCCCAAACAGAGATGAAGATGGATGGAGCTGTGATGGAGACGGATGGAGCTGTGATGGAGACGGATGGAGCTGTGATGGAGACGGATGGAGCTGCGATGAAGACGGATGGAGCTGCGATGGAGACGGATGGAGCTGCGATGGAGACGGATGGAGCTGCGATGAAGACGGATGGAGCTGCGATGAAGACGGATGGAGCTGCGATGGAGACGGATGGAGCTGTGATGGAGACGGATGGAGCCTCATGTTAGATCTGACTGAACTTTTGAATGATGTGTCTTTCATCCCCGTCTCTTACACAGCAATTATGTAAAGAAGGGGTTACTTCAGGGTCAGTACGGACGGAGAGAATACCAAACCTTTCCGTTAAACATTTATTGCTGTTTGGTCCAGTGATTCTAGCTCATCTATATCTATACAGCTACGTCAGCAGCTATATTGCATTTCTCTCCTTTTTCCTCTTCACTTTCTATCAGTGGAAATGATACGAGTCGGTATTGTGAGCCGTCCTCCCGGAACATCAGAGGATCCTGTTTACTGTGAAATGAGCCGATCATCGTCCTCTGGCAGCAGCAGCTTCTTTCTGCTTGGTAACCAACAAAACACCATCACCTCTGCTTTAATGAGGGTTGAGTGTCCTCTCTCAGCGTCTTTTTCCTTTTTGTTTTGCCAGACATGCTCCAGCTCTTCTCTGGCGTGTTTTCAGCGATCAGCACTGTCAGAGAACAGGAGAGAAAATAAAGAGTTTTAACTTCCGGCAGCAGAGCGCCGCAGTGCAGAGCCGAGAGCCGAGAGCCGAGAGCAGGGATCTCTACCGGCATCTGTTTAGTGCTTGGAGCCTCACAAAGAGAGAGAGAGAGCAGGTTGGACCACAGGGAGAGAGAGAAACATCACGGCACAGAACAGCCCGGAGACGGAGAGAAGAGAGGGGGCAGGATGAAGCTGTGTTCACATGGAGCTGCATGGAGGGGAAAGGGTTCTGTTTCCATAACAACGGACTGATCCACGTGGTACATTTTAGGACTTCATCGAGCCTCAGCATCAGCTCTGAGTTGAGCTCTCAGAACGGATGATTTCATCATTCCAACATCAGGCAGTGAAAATAATAATACAAAAACACATGAAATCTCAGGTGTGGTTCAACGGTACCAACAGGTAACGGAACAAACAGGCTCAGCTCAGGGGAATCCGTTTAGACGATGTTAGGTGGAGCACATCCACGGCTCCACGTTGAATCATCAGTTCAGACCATGAGTGACTGTGTTAGCAAATAAAAATATAGTACATTTGAAGCTATACTCTCAAAGATTTACATTTAAATAAGTTCTTTGTTGAATCACTATTAGAGATGCAGCGATGTCCCGGTACCGATACAGATAGCTGGGCTTTGGGTATCAGCCGATACCAGTGTTTAATTAATGAGCTGTCTGCCTCACTGAGTGGAAGTGACTGGAAAACAATGTTGAAGTCAACATCAGGCTGGACTTAAACATTTTTTTGTTTTTTTACTTTGTAAAACAAAATCTAACAAATAAATGCAGATTTTTTAATTTTATTCATACAAATTTAATTTGTATTTATAATTAAAATAATAAATCGTACATCAGCAACTTGGTAAAAAAAATATCAAAATGAACATGAATTACAGCTCAAGTGTAAACCTTTTTAATGCTGCAAGAAATTGGTGAAATGATATGTATAATGTAGATAGTATATAAACATGGAATAGAATAGAGTAGATGGGATGTGTGGGGAGACCAGGTATCCTGGCAGCAGGGTGTGAGGCTCTGGTACAACGGTAGGAGGAGAGGGGGGAACATTGGTGTGCTGGTCAAACCTGAGTTTATTGTCCAGATCACTCCGAGGTATCTGAAACTGTCAACTACTTCACCTGTTTGTGTATTGATGATGATGACGGGGTGCTGAGGTGAGGTGGGATCCATTAGTATTGCCTTTGTTTTGCTGACGTTGAAGTGAAGAGGGTTGTCCTCACACCACTGAGTGAAGTGAACAGCTGTGTTTTGATAGTCCAGAGCAGAGACGTTGTCTGTGAGTAGGGCAAGAACGGCTGTGTCGTCTGAGTATTTGAGGTAGGTGGTGTTGGGTGACGGACTGGTACAATCGTTGGTGTAAAGCGTAGACAGGAATGGGCTCAACACAGATCCCTGCGCTGCTCCGGTGTTAGTGGTGAGTGCAAGTGATGTCCGGTATCGGTATCGGTATCGGTGCATCCCTAGTCACTATCGCCTAATGAGGTAACAACACGGTGATTGGGCCGATGTCCCGCTGATGAAAGCCCTGCAGTATTATGGACTGGCTGTCTGTGGCGACATTACTGGGAATACATCACAAGCAGCGCTCTGGGAAGTGAGATCCAGAAACACACCTGCAATTACCGCTAACCGCCAGAGGGGCTGCCAAAGAGAACAAAACGGAGATCTTCAACATTCTAACTATATATATATATATATATATATATATATATATAAACGTTCAGTGCTAATGCAGGACCTTATATAGCAAGGCACAAAGTCAGGGTTGAAGTCAGGGTGGTGGATGGGTGGTTGGTTAATCTGCTGGTGTTTAAATATTAAATATTGTCTCTAAAGCACAGCTCTGGAGGAGTATTATGACATGCATGTTGTGCTTTTACAATGAAAAGTGACATGTAAAGAGTCCAGCTATGACAGCGCTCTGACTGGTACCGAGCTCTGTGTGCAGTCTTTGTCTGACAGCTTTAACTTAGTGGGTGTGAAGACAGAACAATAGAAATCAGGGGGACACTGGATGTTTAGAAGGTCTGTCAAGTCTGTCATCATTGATTCATGCAAAGGACATTCATATATTCACATCAACAAAACCAAACTCTAAAACAAGAAAACATCCAGAACAGAAAGGTGACGGAGATCAGCTGGGCAACACGGAATGACAAGCTCACGTTGCTTCATCACTGATCCCACTTTGGAATGTGAATGTGGTGAAGAGAGAGCTGAGGAAGAGAGGAGGAAGAGGAGGAGGAGAGGAGGAGAGGAGGAGGAGGAGAGGAGGAATGAAGCAGAAGATGTTAGAATCCACAGGGAGAGAAGGGCAACTGGCTCAGAGGATGTCAGTAAATCTGTGCTGCCCCCGGAGAGCGAACAGAACACACCTCAGATATTACCGGCTGCATACTGATTGGCTCGGCTGTCAAAACAAACCTGAAGGTTGTTTTTCATGTGAATTCTCAGACGGACTAAATGAACTACAAACTGGACTTTACTACAGAAGAAGTGGACACTCTGTAAACTGGATTCAGGGAAATGAATTAAGGTTCAACTTCTTCCTCCGTGGTTTACTCATTATCAGAAAACATTCTCATAAATATGAATGTATGTTGATACACTGTTTATATATATATATATATATATATATATATATGTGTGTGTGTGTGTGTGTGTGTGTGTGTCAGCCGGGCGTTTGGTGTGTGTGTTCTCGTGTATTTGCTCTTCTATGGTGTAAAAGAAGAAAAGCATTTCTAAACTTGTTTCCATCTGGGCGGAGGATCCCGTCAACACGGCCAGACTGTGAGCTGCAAAGCGGCGGGTCAGTTTGTGTCAGTTCTGACCATCTGCTGTGGAGCAAATCTGGCATTTGAATGGCGTTTTCAGTACCAGAGAGTCTAATTAGATTGTGTGTGTGTGTGTGTGTGTGTGTGTGTGTGTGTGTGTGTGTGTGTGTGTGTGTGTGTGTGCTCTGAGCTGCACTGAGTGGCCCAGTTATCTGAATCTCTGACGGTAAACAGGCTGCTGGTCTGAGAACTGATGGACAGTTTGTCTGGTTTGTTTTAGGAGATCATGAGATTATAATCCCTGAACATAGTTGAACTGAATTGAATGTTTTATTTTGAACATTTCAATAAAATAAAATGTCTTTATAAAATGACCGTAATGCATAAGCACAGTGGTTTACAGCTCGTCCTTTTGTTGGCTGAAATGATAAATGTGGGTGCAGCGTCTTGCTCAGCAGACAGGACAGGCTGCTGTCCTGCAGGGATAAGACACTGATATGTTGAAGCATTAGCACCATGGACCACCAAGCCCATACATTTCAATGTGAATTTACTGTATGTGAAAACAAGACAGGAAAGTTAACACCAGTCAGAAACTGGTCAGTGGCGCCTTAATGCACAGGCTGGCAGAGAAAATCTCGTCTTTGAAAGGCTAAATGCCAACAAATATGGATTGAAGCAGATTATTTCGTTAATTTTGGGTCTTTTTTTCAATAATAAATGTTGACTTTTGGACTTTACAACACTCTGGAGTTATTGGACATGTGCAGAAACGCCGGGTTTAAACACAATGAAGAGACAGCAACAATCAAATGTTGATTTAGAATTTGAATGTCAACGTTACAAATGAAGCCGTGAAGTATTTGGTACAAGGTACTGATCAGGAGGGCGCTCCGTTTAAAATTTTTTGCCGTGTAGTCCTTTGGCTCCGGCAGTGCAGTAGTTCAATTCATTTTTTTTTTTTTTTTTTGAGGGCAGTAGTGTTGCCCTCCGTCAGCCCTCCGTCAGCCCTCCATCAGCTCTCCATCAGCCCTCCGTCAGCTCTCCGTCAGCCCTCCATCAGCCCTCCGTCAGCCCTCCATCAGCCCTCCATCAGCCCTCCATCAGCCTTCCGTCAGCCCTCCATCAGCCCTCCGTCAGCCACTTGTAGCGAGCCAACAGAACCTCCCTGAATAGACAGAAACATCAAACATTCATTATTTGGCTCAGAGACATGAAGCTGACTGAATAGCTAATTACACACAGATGGTGTGAGTGTGTGTGTGTGTGTGTGTGTGTGTGTGTGTGTGTGTGCATTTGGAGTCACAAAAAACAAAACACACACACACACACTGTGTCGATTGTGACCTCTCATTAGTCGGCTCTTCAGAGGACTTCAAACCAATTACATCTATCGTGTGAGCGTGTCCTCGTCCTTCAGCCGGTCAGAATGGCAAAATCACCTTTTCTGTGTTTCCATTTACAGCCGGATCCTCAGGACACATCTCATCTACACCAAAACCAGGGTGTGTGTGCGTGCGTGTGTGTGTGTGTGTGTGTGTGTGTGTGTGTGTGTGTGTGTGTGTAATCATAGATGGAGCTCGGGGATTTTATTCCAGAGTTTTTTGGTTAGAATAGATTGAAGCAGATGTGATCAGAGGCAGAAATAGAGAGAGGTCAATAAACAGAGAGAAGGAGGGACGAGTGAAGGGCAGAGAGAGAGAGAGCATTATCTGATATATCCTCTATAGTCCCCTTTACTAATCACAATGTGTGTGTGTGTGTGTGTGTGTGTGTGTGTGTGTGTGTGTGTGTGTGAGAGCCATTATGATCCTGCAGATGAAATCTGTTTATTCATTAGTTTGTTCCTTCAGCCGTCACAGGTTCATCAGCAACATCACGGTTCTGATAGAACGCAGAGAGCGATGCTTCTGGACTCGGACGTGTCCCCGATCGATGGCACATTTCCAGCTGGATGTCAACAAACAATAGAAATAAAAGTGCATTGTTTAATATTCAACATTCAACATTCAAGCCCTTTATTGTCATTGTGTAGTACAACCAAATTAAATTGTAACAATCCCATAGATGCTAATGAAAAGATAATACAATATAAATATAAAAAATATAAAAGATAGTACAATATATACAAATACAATATGTATATTGGCGAGATGCCAGTTTTTCCAGATTATTGCACAAAGTGTCCAACATATGTTATTGCATAAAAATAAACATTAGATTCATATTGCAAATTCCCATTTATTACTATATATATATATATATGTGTATATATATATATATATATATATATAAACTGTGTGACACCGCATGACACCATTTTACACCGTGTAACATCGTTGGTTGGGGGGTTGGATGAGGACTGTTGGTGGATGGTTGGAGGGGTTGGATGAGGACTGGTGGTGGATGGTTGGGGGGTTGGATGAGGACTGGTGGTGGATGGTTGGGGGGTTGGATGAGGACTGGTGGTGGATGGTTGGGGGGTTGGATGAGGACTGGTGGTGGATGGTTGGAGGGTTGGATGAGGACTGTTGGTGGATGGTTGGGGGGTTGGATGAAGACTGGTGGTGGATGGTTAGGGGGTTGGATGAGGACTGTTGGTGGATGTTTGGGGGTTGGATGAAGACTGCTGGTGGATGGTTGGAGGGTTGGATGAAGACTGGTGGTGGATGGTTGGGGGGTTGGATGAGGACTGTTGGTGGATGGTTGGGGGGTTGGATGAAGACTGGTGGTGGATGGTTGGGGGGTTGGATGAAGACTGGTGGTGGATGGTTGGGGGGTTGGATGAGGACTGGTGGTGGATGGTTGGGGGGTTGGATGAGGACTGGTGGTGGATGGTTGGGGGGTTGGATGAGGACTGTTGGTGGATGGTTGGGGGGTTGGATGAGGACTGGTGGTGGATGGTTGGGGGGTTGGATGAAGACTGGTGGTGGATGGTTGGGGGGTTGGATGAAGACTGGTGGTGGATGGTTGGGGGGGTTGGATGAGGACTGGTGGTGGATGGTTGGGGGGTTGGATGAGGACTGGTGTTCATGTCTCTCTGTGTGTGTTATGGAATTCAGCAACTATGCAGCATTCAGTATTTCTTACAGCTCTGATGTTCTGGTCTGCTTCGTCTCCATGGCAACGGCTGCTGGGAGGCAGGATTTCTTAAAAAATACAAAAACATTGAAATAATTCAAACCATAAAGCTTCTGTATGCTGGTGTTGTTGAATGATCCAGGAGACTCCAGCCCAGTATATCATACTGTATGTCCATATTTGATGATTTTAAATGTCATGGCAACGTTCAGTGCGGATGCAGGACGCAGCGAGCCCGTTATATGAAGCACGGCACACAGTCAGTCAGCGGAGGAGGAGAACGTGTGTGTTCTCAGTGAGGAAACAAAGAGACGTCATCTAGACGTGGATCCTGGACAGAGAGAGAACCAGCACAGAGAGATGGCTGTCGTGTCATATATGCTAGTCCTTGACCCTGTGACCTGATGCTGTGTGTGTGTGTGTGTGTGTGTGTGTGTGTGTGTGTGTGTGTGTGTGTGCAGGCTAATGACTGTGCCTTCCTCCTTCCTAATGACCACGGTGAATTATGAGACCATTTACGCTGCACTGCAAATGAATCCATCGTACTGAGAACAGAGGGTGTGTGTGTGTGTGAGTGTGTGTGTGTGTGTGTCACATGACTTCTCTGTCTTTATGACATACACACACTCTCATTTGCATATTTTCAGGACATGCCCTCTCTTTCTGTAGCTCCTCTTTCTGTCTCTCTTCCTCCCGTCGTCTCTCTTTACTCGTTTTTTAATTTCAGTTCACTTTATTGGAGTTAATGTTCAGATCAGCGGCCTCATCAAAGAGCCTTCACACAATCTATGGCCAACATATGGAGACGTTACACTGACACCTTTATGACATTGTGTAGGTTAATTGTTAAACAGCTCACGGTATAAGGTATAAGTAGATTATTCTCGCTCTGACAGAAAATCATCTCTGCACACTGAATGTCTGCAGATTTCTAGATACTAAGTTGTTGCTAGAACGGCAACGAGAACGGACACTAACGAACCGACGGCCTTATATGTCCTGGATTGGCAGGGTGCTACGTGGGGATAACAGTCGATGCACTGGTGCTGGTGTTAATATGTATATTGAAGTGTGAAGTGTGAATCTCACAACCTTCTCAGTACTGTTTCAGAAACTCACAACAACGTGACACCCGACAGTTGTAACTATGCGCTTACTGAATGTAGAAACCTTTGTTCAACCACCAGGTCATATTACATATCTCAGCCTTGTGGCTTTAAATAAATGTTCCTTGTAAACAGTCCAAGTACTCAAAAGAACAACATCTCCTTTTCAAAGCTCCGGATGTCCTCAACAGCTCTCACAACTACGAGGTTGTGTCGTGATAAACGGCGTCCTGCAGTCGGAGGTGACGGCCGCCATGAGGCCAAACCTGCCCTCAGAAACAGGTGTGAGAGCTTCACCCCGTCAAAAGAGACCTGAAGACTTTATTATACTGACAACATGGTTTTGTGAGGGACTCCCTATTTACATGACGAGGTTAGGGCTAATTGAAAGTTGACAGTTTTAAGCAGCATTCTAAACATCATTTAATGATATTTGAAGCTTGGTTTCATCAACATTATGTTGATTTACAGCTCAGTACAGATGTCACGATACCAGAAATGTAGTAGTCGTTAGTAGTTATTTAGTTCATAATTCTCTCGATTCTCTATTTTATATTGCTGTGAAAACATCTCCTTCAAACAACTGGATTTATTCAAGTTTCTAGGTACATTTTACAAGATTACGTTCTAACACATCACGATGACGCTAGACTTTACCTTCGCCTAGTACTCATTTTTTACTGAATAGAGCCTGAACACATCATAATGTAAATCAATGGCACCTCCGGTTAACGTTAGCTGTTAGCTCCGTGCGAGACAGTGCTGCTTACCGGCTGCTAACAGTCAACATTAACTAGCTCTCGTCCTGCTGATTTCAACACATGGATTTGTTGTCAGGGAAAAAATAATACTGCGTCCCAAACACATTCCTATCGTCCCTGTGATGGCAGGACGCCGTTAGTCTCGAACACTGATGGTACTTACGGTACCTGTGGTACTGTAGAGAAATGAGTACAATCACATTTTCAGATGTTTGGCATCGACTTGGTACCGAAGTATCTGTTCTCATGACATCCCTACAGCTCAGCACCTCCTGTACACTCCCAGTCACAACAGGGATCACTAGTTTACACACCCTTACATCTGTGCTGGAGCTTGATATCCTACAAACTTTGTTTTTTGATATTGTCTAATTTTTAAACAGATATGTTACTAATATTGTATATAAAGAATGGGTGCTCCCAGGGTCGACAAAACCATGCTTAGTTTCCATGATAGAGAGCTGATAGTGACAGGGTTTGATAGATAATGTTGTATTTGCATCTTCACTATAAAGAGCTCTGTGCTTTGCTGCATCACCTTTGATTCATGTTCTGTAAATAAAAACAAAGATGAAAACTTATATTTGACCCAAAACAGATATCAGAAGAGGCTGCGCTGCCTCAGCAGAGTCTGCAGGTTAGTTCAACCGCGCTCCAGTCTTAACTTGGATATGGTGTGATAGATGGTCCGTCCCGTTGACGCTCTCAAGTCAACCTGAGTCTGGAATGAGTCGCCCTCGGGGACAGCAGTTATGTCTTTATTCTGTGATTAAACTGAGCCTCAGGACACATGACTAAACTTCACGCCTGCTTTTCACTCAGCGCTTATTCTCGTCCGTCACTCGTGTTTCAGTTGCTCTTCCTGACGCAGACATTTTTACAGAGAAGTTATTGCAGATTTGCCCAAAGCGAGATAGTTCTAAATCAAAGTAAAAGAGTGTGGCATTTAAATCAGGTTGTGTGTCCTGTGGCTCATTTCTGTCCTCCAGTCTGTGCTCTCCTGAAAGCACCAGGCCCTTAATGGTTGTCCTGTTTGTCCTCTACTGCCACCTGATGCGGAGGCGTTACTGTTCACCACTTTTCTCAGAAGCTATCGGTCCACAAGACATCAGTCAGAGTGTAGATGGTCTGATGGACATCAGAGAGAGAATGAGCACACCGACATGCTGGTCTGCTGTCCAGAACACCGTTCGTCTACGTTAAACTCTCGGAGCTGACCTCGGAGCAGCTAAGAGTTCACTTGTGTTTTAGTGTTCACTGGAACTGTGACATGTTGAATTAACAGAAATGGATTCTTCTGGGCGAGTGTTCAGAGAAGAATATGAAGCTGTGTGGATGTCTTCTCTTTCCCCGTGATGGTGTGGGTGTGTCTGTGGGACCAGCTGAGTTCTGAAGGTCATTTTACTGACTCGTTCCTCGTATTGAAATGTCATAAAAGTCTCCATTAAATGAGACATCTGCTCGTTCTCAGTGTGAGCGCAGAGAATTAAACTGTAACTCTGATAGTGATGAGGAGCCAGATGTGATGAGAAGTACTGTAATGCTTTATATTCATCTTCTTCTCTCAGTCCTCTGGTGAATGATATTGAAGTCTTATAATTGACATATGGTCTGAAATCAAGTCATTTGATTGAATTCAAAATGAAGACATTAGCTTAAGCTGTTTACTTTTTTATAATATCTTTCATTAATGTCTGTCCCTGTTCTCCCTCTTCTTCTCTCTTTAGTGAGTCATTTGCCATAATTGTCTAAAATCTCTTCCCTTCTTTCTGTGAGTGTATTCCTGAAGCTCTCTCCGCCGCTCCTCTCTCTCCATGTGTTTATCTCTGGCTGCTTTAAAGCTGGAATAGAAAGAGATTGGCTCCATTATCTCAATCTGTGTTGAAGTGGATTTTGTAGATTTTACTAAAGTGGTTCCACAGTCAGGCAGTGAAAGAAGGATTTCCTCCAGCGCTGATCTTGACTCGGTTCCAAAACCAAATGGCACGTCTTGTTTTCATTTGGTCTGTGACAGTGTGCTGAATCCAGCCCGATGTTCAAGCTGCAAGATACAGTTGTTTTACCATATTAAAATGTAGGGGTGCGAAAAAAAATCAGATTTATTACGATTTCTAAATAGATGTTTTAACAGCAGAATGGATCTATCTGCTTCATCTGAGTCTATGTGGAGGTGGAAGGAAGTTACCGCTTTTATTGTGGTAGTCTGAGTAACGTGACGTCATATCCGTTCCGTATCCGTCAACCAAAACAAACCTCAGAGAGTCTAAAGCGTTGGAGGGTCGTCGTGGATACGACCTGCACCCTCCCATGTTAAATCCAGCGTGGTAAACACTACACATCCAGTAAAGGATGGAAACACTTTGGGTTTCACACATTGACAGGAAAAGCAGAGCTACACAGAGCAGAGCTAAAGCTGCATGCTGACTCTGTCACCGACAGGTAACGTTACGGTATGGAGGTAACGTTATGGTATGGAGGTAACGTTATGGTATGGAGGTAACGTTATGGTATGGTGGTAACGTTATGGTATGGAGGAGGTAACGTTATGGTATGGAGGTAACGTTATGGTATGGTGGTAACGTTATGGTATGGAGGTAACGTTATGGTATGGAGGTAACGTTATGGTATGGAGGTAACGTTATGGTATGGTGGTAACGTTATGGTATGGAGGTAACGTTATGGTATGGAGGTAACGTTATGGTATGGAGGTAACGTTATGGTATGGTGGTAACGTTATGGTATGGCGGTAACGTTATGGTATGGAGGTAACGTTATGGTATGGAGGTAACGTTATGGTATGGAGGTAACGTTATGGTATGGTGGTAACGTTATGGTATGGCGGTAACGTTATGGTATGGAAGTAACGTTATGGTATGGTGGTAACGTTATGGTATGGAGGTAACGTTATGGTATGGAAGTAACGTTATGGTATGGTGGTAACGTTATGGTATGGAGGTAACGTTATGGTATGGAGGTAACGTTATGGTATGGCGGTAACGTGGCGGTGGAGCCGGCCATTGCTCTCGTCTCCGTGGTCAAATCGGCCGATGCTACAACTGTACGACAACGTGTCTTTCTGTCACCTGCTGATTAAATAATAATAATAATGTAGCCGTTGGGTTCGTCTAACTGATATAATGTAAAAATAACAGACGACGTGGTGAACGAGCGGTGAGCAGCAACTGCCGCCGTCTTCCATCCTGTCTTCCATCCCGTCTTTCATCCTGTCTTCCACTGCCCGTCTTCCATCCTGTCTTCCATCCTGTCTTCCATCCTGTCTTCCACCCTGTCTTCCATCCCGTCTTCCATCCTGTCTTCCATCCTGTCTTCCACTGCCCGTCTTCCATCCTGTCTTCCATCCTGTCTTCCATCCTGTCTTCCACCCTGTCTTCCATCCCGTCTTCCATCCCGTCTTCCATCCTGTCTTCCATCCTATCTTCCATCCTGTCTTCCATCCTGTCTTCCATCCCGTCTTCCATCCTGTCTTCCATCCTGTCTTCCATCCTGTCTTCCACCCTGTCTTCCATCCCGTCTTCCATCCCGTCTTCCATCCCGTCTTCCATCCTATCTTCCATCCTGTCTTCCATCCTATCTTCCATCCCGTCTTCCATCCTGTCTTCCATCCTGTCTTCCATCCTGTCTTCCATCCTGTCTTCCACTGCCCATCTTCATTAATGAGAACGCCGGCCTACAGACTAAACATTGACCTTCATTAAACAGTTTCATGTGTAACAGCGTGATTATTGTCACTGACAGATGTTCTGAATGTGGAGATGGAGTCGTTTCAGAGCCGGTTATGAGACACAAAGTAAGAAGTCGTCTCGTTTCACCAGATGTATGTGACAGAGCAACATGTGGTTTTGGCAGAGACGTTTGGTTTCTATAGATTGGACTTGGCCGGGAGGCTGATTGGTCACAGACGCGCTCACACCTGACACGGTCGTGTCGGGGTTAACGGCGTGTGCAATCATCCCCGCTCTGGGCCTCTGTGAGCCATTTGCCTTAATGAGGGCCTCACGTGGTGAAACAGAGCCAGACCATTTACCATCATCTCGGCTAATTCCTGCTCCGCCCGGCCCGGCCCCAACATGGCACCGCTCCCACCGCTGATCACGCCTTTTACCGGCACACTTCTGCTCTTTCTCTTGATTGGACAGAGTCTTTGTGAGACTGATTTTTGAGCAGGGAGCGCTGCATTTGCATCACAGTCAGGGACGGCGTGGGGTTTGATGGTGAATCATATGAAATGTAGAATTATGATGGTGATTTATGCCTGAGGTCAAAAACACTGTAGAGGTCAATCTCAACAGAGAAGACTTTGTCTACATAACAAATACTTAAAGTCACGTTTCAGGCAAACTGTAGAACTATATATATTTTCTAATTTTGCATTTTATCAATCATTTCACAACAATTTGATTGGCCCTCACATAGAGTAACTACCATAGACATGTATGTAGGAAGTGGACGTAGTCAACGTGACGTAGTCAACGTGACGTAGTCAGCGTGACGTCACCCGTTGGTTTGTGGAGCTTTTAAAGCCTCATGTTCGACATTTTGGCCGACGCTTTCGGTGACGTTGCCCAACACCCTCAGTGAGTCTAATTTAAAATAAATAAATATTGGAATTCATTAAAATCCCATCAGGGGTGTTTGTGTGGCTGCACGTCATTAACAGGAGGACAAACAAAGAAAGGAGACATGTTAAGGGGACAGAGAGACAACGAGTTTAATAAAGGAAAAGAGGTCTGAGAGGAGAGGGAGGAGAGGGAGACACACTCCACCGGCTTAATTGTGCACTTGTTGGTGTAAGCGAGCAAGCTAAAGACGGAGAGGGGTGTGCACGGTGGCCTGACGTGCAACAGCATGCTCTTTACTGTTACAGGAAGAGGCTTCCAGTGGAGACAGGGACAGAAGATAATTAACCAGAGAGAGAGGGTGTGAATGAAACACAAAGCTTTATGAGACAGTATGTGCTTTGACAAGAGCGTAATGTAGGAAGACAAGATGTGATGAGAGAAGGGAGGAGAAAAGAGAAGTAAATGGTAAATACATGGTGGAGGACGGTCGTCTCTGTTTGAAAGAGCCGTGGCCAGATTCACTTTACAATTAGTCACTGGTGCCCTGCTGTGGTCAGTCTGCAGGCTGGAGAGATCATTAGCTGCTCATTTAGGTCCAGTATCAGCAGTAAGGACTGTCTCTGTATGCGCTGCATATATGCATTTAATAAAGAGTCTGCTTCAGTCAAAATCACTCAGTTTTAGAGGTCCACACTGGCCTTGAGGAACATGATGGAGAAGATGAAGATATGAAGAGAAGAATATTTAGTGAGCTGCATTGAACAAACACGCATGAAGGATTCTAAATGAGCCCAATAAGTGATGTTCTTCTGCTCCATCACTGTGACACTATGTGACGCTATGCAAGCTAAAGACGGAGACGGGTGTGCACGGTGGCTGAGACGGGTGTGCACGGTGGCTGTGGCTGAGATGGGTGTGCACGGTGGCTGAGGGGCTTGAATTTCTCTATAAGTTGTTTTTATTTTCCCCATCTTAAGTCATTCCACTTGTTTTCATTTCTTATGAAGACTCTTACTGAAACAGATCAGATCAGATTAAGGGTGTAATGTAATATGGTGATATTATGTTTTGTATTACTTTATTGATTCTCAAAAACACTGTATCAGTTTGTAATTAATAGTTTACAGTTTAGAGATGACCCGTCTGAAGGTAGCGCCTGCAGCTTTCCAACGACACCTCAGCAGATTGAATGAATAGAGATGCTGCTCCGTTATCTTCTTAAGGAATATTGTGTAGTCTATAACGTTACAAGCAAAAATACATTACGCTGAGTTCTGCAGATTTTCATCTGAAAACTGTAGAAGGAATGTGCAGATTCCTTTTGGGTTAAAGAGCTGAATATAAAGCGTTGCTGAGAAGCTTATTGAAAAGCTTGAACAGGTTGAATCTCCTCCGTGTTCGTGAACAACGGTGGAGAGGAGCAAAACAAACACTTGATATGGAAATGGGATTCAATTAGATGAGAAGAAAACGCCACACAGACAGGAGGAAGAAAGAGACTTAGAAGGAGATGAATGTAATGCTTATAATTGGATTGTTGATGTTGGAGGAAGAGGAGGAGGAGGAGGAGGAGGAGGAGGAGGAAGGAGAACTGGAGGAGAGACCGGGGGGGGGACAAGGAGAGGACATGGAGATGATGAGGGAAGAGTCCGGCTCCCTAAAGTGTGATTTATGCTTGACGCACGGCCAAAGTGACGTCACACCGCGGCGGTTCCATGCGGCAGGTTTCCGCCTGCACATCCAACATGTGGTGGGCGGAGGGAAACGGAGAACGGCGAGGAGCTTTGAGAATGTCAGTTTGCAGCGAGGAGAAACCCACAGGGAGTACAAATGAGCCAAACGTTTCCTCCTTGCGATTCCACGTCAGCTCGTGTCCGTGCAACCGTCCTCGGAAACAGTAGAACGGAGGCTTAATTGGGTGCTTGTTGGGTTGAGTGTTGGTGGGTGGAGGTGATGGTGGCAGAGAGAGAGAGAGAGATAGATGGAAGAAGGAAGGAAGATCAATTGAGGAGGAAGGGAAGCAAGATAATACAAGACCTTTTCAATCCCATTTAGACTGGGAGGGAAAGACATCAGTCTGGGTTTGCATGACTGAGCTGCTTCCTCTCAATATGATCAGAAGAACACACTAAAATAGCTTATCTCCCCATTTTTTCTCCTGAAATAAAAAGAGGAAGTTAAGACCAAAAGAGGAAGTTGACAGGGAGAGAAAAGCTGGTGGCACAGAGGGATGGAGAGATGAAGATGGAGGCTAGAGGAAAAGGTGAAGTAGGAAAACATTAAACGTTAAAGGTCAATTGTTTGTGTTTGTTTTCAAGCTCTGCATTCTGTGGATAGGAAGAGAGACAGAGGAAGGAAAAGATTGAAGAGGAGGATAGGAAATGAAGCAAGAGCTGACGGAGAGGTGAAGCAGAGAGAAAGAGAGATTACATTTGAGGAGACGGGAGGCAGAGGAGGGGAAGCATCGAGGGAGAGAGGGAGGAGGGAGGAGAGAACAAAGAAGATAAAGATGTGAGAGGACGGCGAGGTGATGAATGGAGACGAGTGGAGGATGAAGAGATGATTCACAGTCCTGCAGGGAAACTCTGCAGCAGGATGATGTAGAAGAGAATCAACCATTCTCCTCCTGATTCCAGACCATCACCAGACTGATTCCAGACCATCACCAGACTGATTCCAGACCATCACCAGACTGATTCCAGACCATCACCAGACTGATTCCAGACCATCACCAGACTCCGGTGCTGATTCCATATTCTGTTTAATTGTGATTTCTGTTAAGTGTTTTAACACTAGACCATGAAGGGAACGAGAAGAATCATACACTTGAATGCAGAGAACAGACATGTCAGTATCTGGGTGCTCTACAGTCGTAGCGTCGGCCTGTTTGACCACGGAGATGAGAGCGACGGCCGGCTCCACCGCCACGTTACCATCATACCATAACGTTACCTCCATACCATAACGTTACCTCCATACCATAACATTACCTCCATACCATAACGTTACCTCCATACCATAACGTTACCACTATACCATAACGTTACCTCCATACCATAACGTTACCTCCATACCATAACGTTACCTCCATACCATAACGTTACCTCCATACCATAACGTTACCTCCATACCATAACGTTACCACCATACCATAACGTTACCACCATACCATAACGTTACCTCCATACCATAACGTTACCTCCATACCATAACATTACCTCCATACCATAACGTTACCTCCATACCATAACGTTACCACTATACCATAACGTTACCTCCATACCATAACGTCACCTCCATGCCATAACGTTACCTCCATACCATAACGTTACCTCCATACCGTAACGTTTCCTGTCGGTGACAGAGTCAGCATGCAGCTTTAGCTCTGCTCTGTCTAGCTCTGCTTTTCCTGTCAATGTGTGAAACCCAAAGTGTTTCCATCCTTTACTGGATGTGTAGTGTTTACCACGCTGGATTTAACATGGGAGGGTGCAGGTCGTATCCATGACGACCCCCCAACATTTTAGACTCTGAGGTTTGTTTTGGTTGACGGATACGGAACGGATATGACGTCACGTGACTCAGACTACCACAATAAAGCGGTAATGCTTAAATGGACCTATAGTGTATATTATCTCTGCTGTAGTGTCTCTTTACTGCCATCTAATGTGTAATCTTTGAGCATACTTCTCTGTGAATATTGTGGAGGACATAAAGGCCTCTGATCGTGTAGAGAATGAAACACCATGAAGGTTATTCTTGATTCTGATGCATGGATATAAAGAAGGTATGCAGTGCTCTGGCTCTGTTTGAACAGTGTGAACTAACCAGCCGTGACAAGCCAATCAATATTTCTTGATAGCAGAGTCGTGCACGTATTTACTTGCTGTAATTTTCCAGCAGCAGCCTCTGCTGTATATTCCCGTCGTGTTCCACTCAGACAGATTTAAAGAAATCCGTTGGATCCGTTTATGGCATGAAACAGGTGGAGGGACCGTAGGAGCTTCGTCTTTCACTGTTTCCTTTCATGTAGGACTGTCACAGTTCTCCAAATCCACAATTTGATTTGACTTTCGACATTAAGGTCACGATTCAATACAATTTTCACTTTAAACTTTTTGTTTTGTTTCAGCCCTGGCGGCTACGCCATCGTTAGACTGATGATTAGTTAAGATCAATGGATGATACATTCTTCATTAAAAAGATTGAGTGTGATATAGATTTTATTGGGAATGTACCACACTAAGGCCAATAAATGATTTATTGAAAATATACTAATGATAACTTATTTCACCAGTCAATTAGGAACCATCTGTTAAACACAAGAACAAAAAGAAGAGCCACTAGATGGATGAGTTAAAGACAGGGACGATGTGCTTCAATCACGTGCAAGCGCCGCCTATTGTGTTTCCGTCAGGCCCGCTATCCAAAATCAAAAGCCCGCCCACAGATTAATGCCTGCCACCGAGTCTGGCGCACTGTATAAACTGTAACCTACAAACTATAGTTGTTCTGTCAATGAGGCGTTCATTGTTTACGTAACTCACTGAGAAAGGGGGGGTATTGCATTCGCTTTACCGCACCGTTGTGACGAAAAGAGAGCTGAGCTGGAAGGCAAAGCTCTCGATCTACCGGTCAGTCTTCGTTCCTACTCTCATCTCTGGTCATGAGGACTGGGTCATGAACCAAAGAACTAGATGGTGGGTAAAAGCAGCTGAAATATGTTTCCTCAGGAGAGTGTCTGGCGTCTCCTTTAGAGATAGGGTGAGAAGCTCAGTCATCCGTGAGGGACTCGGAGTAGAGCCGTTACTCCTTTGCGTTGAAAGGAGCCAGCCGAGGTGGTTCGTCTAGTAAGGATCCCCCCCCACGACCAGCTGGGAGGAGGCCACGGGGAAGACCCAGGACTAGGTGGAGAGATTATATCTCCACACTGGCCTCGGGATCCCAGGAGAATCAGTAGAATCAGTATAATCAGAAGAATCAGAAGAATCAATAGAATCAGAAGAATCAGTAGAATTAGGATAATCAGTAGAATCAGTAGAATCAGTAGAATTAGGAGAATCAGTAGAATCAATAGAATCAGAAGAATCAGTAGAATTAGGAGAATCAGTAGAATTAGGAGAATCAGTAGAATCAGTAGAATCAGGAGAATCAGAAGAATCAGTAGAATTAGGAGAATCAGTAGAATCAATAGAATCAGAAGAATCAGTAGAATTAGGAGAATCAGTAGAATCAGTAGAATCAGAAGAATCAGGAGAATCAGTAGAATCAGGAGAATCAGAAGAATCAGTAGAATTAGGAGAATCAGTAGAATCAGTAGAATCAGTAGAATCAGGAGAATCAGAAGAATCAGTAGAATCAGGAGAATCAGTAGAATCAGTAGAATTAGGAGAATCAGTAGAATCAATAGAATCAGAAGAATCAGTAGAATTAGGAGAATCAGTAGAATCAGTAGAATCAGTAGAATCAGAAGAATCAGGAGAATCAGTAGAATCAGGAGAATCAGAAGAATCAGTAGAATTAGGAGAATCAGTAGAATCAGTAGAATCAGTAGAATCAGGAGAATCAGAAGAATCAGTAGAATCAGGAGAATCAGTAGAATCAGTAGAATTAGGAGAATCAGTAGAATCAATAGAATCAGAAGAATCAGTAGAATTAGGAGAATCAGTAGAATCAGTAGAATCAGTAGAATCAGAAGAATCAGGAGAATCAGTAGAATCAGCTGCTTTGTGTTCGTCTTCAGCCGCCCCGTCCATGACACATGTTCAACAAGTTAGGTGATGATACGTGTTTAAAACACGGGCGGTGTTTGAGTTTAGGGTCAAAGTCAAATAACATAAAAGAGACAAAAAAGACAATGCATCTACGAGCATCGCTCGCCAGCCAGCCAGTGACGCTCACAGAGCAAACTCTTGACTAAAGGCAAACTCTTCCTGCAAAAGTAAGTATATGAATGGGAAGAGAAGGAATGCTGTGAGCTCTAAATAAAGCTCAGTGGCTGAATTAAAAATGAATAAATGCAGTATTGCATGAATTAAAAGAATGACGTTTTCCTCCTACTCCCTCTTTTTTGTCAAATGTTCTCCAGCACACTGACAATACCTCCTGCAATCCCAGTTCAGCTGCCACGCTGACAACACCCGCCTGTCCCGGATCCTCAATCACTGACGCAAAACCTTCTGCTGCGCTTCTCAGTCGGCGATGACAATCACTTTCACGACTCATTTGTATAAATTTCCATTTCCTTCTTCCGTGTTTTGCAGACTTGCATAACAGCTCCCTGAAATACACGAGCCCACACGTCACCGTGCCGGCCTCAAACTCCAGTGAGCCGGTCCCGTAGTAATGCTTTTTGACTCGCTCAACTCCTCCGACTCGGTAAATCAACCCCCGCGGTGTCAAATTGGGAGCATCGAGCCCAGCGTGGCAGATATCCCATCCACTTAACTCAACCCGGCCTCACCTGGCGCCGTCATGAATACATGTATAAATAAATAAAAAGGCTTCCATCAAACTCTGGAGGTTTCTGAAGAAAACTTTAAAACCTCTGCTGCTTTTTACCAAACTTTACATTACTGAAGTTAAAAAAAAAAAATACAGCAACCTTACTTCACCCTCCACGCACGCACGCACACACACACACAAGTACTGTCTTTTACTTTCGGTTGAACTGTTCAACTTCAAAACAGACCTCCAAGACCTTCAGAGGTCTAGAGGAGTTTAGAGGAGTCCATGCCTCCACGGGTCAGGAGGTGGACCTACTGAATACTAGGCAGGTGGTCATCATGTTATGGCTGATCGGTGTAGACCTCCTCCCTACACAGACTGTCTGTTGGACCTGAACCTGAACCCACTACGAGAAAGGATCCTAACTGACTTTCCATTGACATAGTTTCATCGGTGCCGCCACGTCATTTGAACGCATTCTGTGCCACCACCATGGAAAGCGCTGTCAAGAGGTCGTGGTCATGTGACGTGTTTCTGTGAGATCAGGCTGAGCATCTCTGAATGTCTGGAGGGCTTTTCTTCTAGCTGTTTTATGGAGGGGGGATTTGGTCCTAAACAACATGTGGCTGACATATGATGCCACGTTGTCACGCCTCTCTAGCAGGCACATATTAACATTAGTCAGCTTTGTGTCTTCAGGATTCACTGAATAGTAAATATGTATTATTGACACAAACACCCCATGATGTCACAAGAGGGATGTAGTATGTTGGAGGATGAACGATTATTAAAGTAGAATCAAACAGATGGTCAAGACAGTGACCTCACTGACACATCTCTGAAAGAAAACAAGCTTATAAAATCCTCCTTTGGCACTCAGTGAAAGACTGATTGATGAAATATCTTCAGCAGATTTGCAGTGTGAATACGTTTGACTTGTTTGAAACCCGTTTAATAGCAGCAGAGAAGTGAACAGGCTCGCTCAGCTCAATGAGAGATAAATGTGAAGTGAGCAGCTGGAGCTGAGAGGACACAGGTGGAGGTGAGAGGGTGCTTTAATGGCTCCAGATCCCATCCTGGAACACAAAGGTTACAGCTTTATTCTCCTGCAGCCGCCGGGCCTTCATCCACAACCTCTGATGAGGCCCTTTACCTGCTCCGAGCAGGTAAAGGGCCTGACAAAGGCCTCGGCTGTGATGTCTGCTGAGTTGAAAGGTTTTCCTGATAAAGCACAATATTAGCCAGGAGACAGCAGTCAGCAATCATGAGGCCGGCTTTCTAATGCGTTTGGCAGAGCGGTGAGCGAGGCTGGCCCACTGGCTCGCTGGCCCGCTGGCCCGCTGGCTCGCTGGCCCGCTGGCCCGCTGGCCCGCTGGCTCGCTGGCCCGCTGGCTCGCTGGCCCGCTGGCCCGCTGGCCCGCTGGCAGCACCAATGAAAGGTTCTGTCAGATGAGACGATGCCGGCTGACGGAGCTCGCTCAGCACTTCCACACCACGATTTATAGAACACTCATTCATTATTTACAGGCTGTATCTGTACGCATGCTGCACCGCTAAGCGGGAGGGAGGTGTTGAAGTGCATGAAGTGTCTCTGTGTGTGTGTGTGTGTGTGTGTGTGTGTGTGTGTGTGTGTGTGTGTGCGTGCGTTTGTGCGTGTTCACACATATGTAGCTGCTGACTATGACAGAACAGCAGGTGAGGCTCTAATGAACATTTCATCCCAGGGTGCAGTAGTCTCCTTCTCTCACATCTCAGTTCGTGACTCTCTCTTGAAGATAATGAGGGCAGCCGTGCACCTTCTCCGTGCACAACGTCAGGGCAGGTCTTCACGTATCCCTGTAAAGGTCTTCACACTTTCTAATAACTGAGGGTCGTGATTATCTTTGTGTGTCACAGAGTCGAAGAGTTGATTGGCTCAAAGTGAACTTGCTATCTGCTTGGACATCAGGAGATGGTGAGTGTGAACTGTGTAATGCAAGAAGACGGAGCGCAGCTGCTTGTTAATTGGTGTCCATCAAACTGCTGCCAGTATCTGTGTCCTCTCTCTCTATTAGAGTCTGTTTGGGGGAAGTTATCCTCACGTCTGCTTCATACTGCTTCTCTTTCACCGTTATCCACGTGTGCATGATGTCAGATCAAGTCGGACACAAATCTAACCAGCGTGCATTGTGTGGCGATCGGCGGTGATCGATTCTGGGCCGACCTGGCTCGTCTCCAACGAACCTATTGACGCGCTTTACTGTGACGGATGAAAGAGTAAATGATGTCAAACTGAGCTTGATTGCATGTTGTGTTAATCATATCGTGGTGACAGACCTGTTCACACATTCACCCCCCGTCAGTAAAACTTTTATTTTACTGTTCAGGTTTTAGTGTTAGGATTAGCTGTGGAGTTGTGTTAGGGTTAGAGTTAGGGTTAGGATTAAGATTAGGATTAGGATTAGGGTTAGAGTTAGGGTTAGAGTTAGGATTAGAGTTAGGATTAGGGTTGTGGTTTTGGGCATGTAGTGTTCCTGTAGTGTTAAAGGGTCAGGGTCTTTGCAGATAATCTTGGGTTGGTGTTGAGATCTGCCGGCCTTTAATAGATTGTTCTCAATGAATTAATAAAATTGATTTGAGCACTCAAATAATGGACCAATGTTCCTGGGACTTGATAATCCACACAGCTCACTGTGGATTGTTTCCACTGGATCTACTTTCTGCAGAAGAAATAAATGTAAATATACATTTAATGCTATATCATATCTATTCCTTCGATAGGAAACTGTTGAATTAATAGTAGTGTAGAGAGCTCACAGAGGACTCGAGCTCAAGGTGAAGGTCTGTGGAGCCTGAGGACTCCATGGAGTCCACGGAGGGAATGAGAAGGAAGAAGGTATATCAAATATTCAGTGCAGCCTTGTTACATGACCTGCTTTAATATAAACTTCATTTACTAGAGATGATGTTTCGATGAGCCTCAGTGAATCCACACTAACCGTCCTCAAGGCTCCTCAACACTACCAAGGGTTGGACTCTGCATGCACTGTGGAGCTCGGTGGAGACCGGCTTTAACTCTGGATGCACTACACTGAAATGACAGGTTGTGTCAGTTATCAGAGCCAGGGATACATTTAAAGATGCCAAACTGTTTTGTGTTTAAAACAATCAACACGTGAACACACGCCTGGTTGTCTGCACGTTTATTTTCTGTGTGTACGTGCAGAAGCCGGTTGAACGGTTGAAACGGCTCTGCGGCTGATTTACTGCTGAATCACTCGGCTGATTGCAGATCAACAACCTTTACAGAAGCAGGTTCATCCGTTCTTCTACTGACCTCCATCACAGACTTTGACATGTTAAACTGTAGGTAAGTGAAGTGATTCAGGCAAAGTCAGACAGACAATTCAAACAATGCTTTTAAGTAATGCTATCCATTCAGTATTGAACCCAGGATTAGCTGAGACATTTAGTGGTTTCATTTAAAGGTTTGATTCAATTTTAAGTTTGTTGAAGCTTTTCATTTCACTTTTGGTCGTTCTGAAACCTTGATGATTAAAACTAATCAAATACATCCAGCTAAGAGGTAGTTTTACTCTGAAGGAGACCTTGGGACCCCACTGGAGAGGACACGCTTATTGATTGCCTTTTTCCTATTTCAGATTGTGAGCATCTAAATGCATCCTTAATCAAAACTACTGTCATTAAGAGCAGTTATAAAACAGCAGCGGACCTCATTAGAGAACGGTGAGATACGGTCTGTGCTCTGAATAAATCAAGGCTGCTGGCGTAACGCTGATATCATCACCATGAAATACATTTTCCAGAACACTTTGTTCCGTTACTCTTGAAGTGTAAAGTAGAGACCAGGGAATAGAAGTGCAGGGTTGGGTTTATATTGTTACCGGTGGACCTTTCTAGACGGATCATTAAACCACTAATCGTGTTTTCTGCTTCACAACCTGCTTAGAATATGTCAGATAAACTATCGGCCAAAGTCGTGCTCACATTGTGTCCGTTACCTCCGAGAACGTTAGATGAGCTAAGCTGCTGGCAGAAATTCTGCCTGGAAAAAGTTTGTTCCTCTTGTGGAAGCTGGAGAATGAAGATGAAGATTGACGGAGAAACAATGGAGACGTTTTGACAGTCGATGCTTTTATTGTGCGTCAGTCATCTGACAAACTCTGACAATCTGACACCTCCAGTGCTTTCAGATGTCTTTAGTTTGCTTGCAGACCATTGTAGTGGGAGTATTACAGTATAACATCACATATCTGCTGAAAGTGACCAACACTTGAGTTTCAGTGCATCTTTCTGCCTTTCACAGTGTCGTCCTCTCGTCACACAGTCTGACCACAGAGAAGATGATGTCCTGACAAACAGAGATAAGAACAGACAAGAGAGTCAGAGTGTTTGTGTCATTGTTTGGAGACAGAAAGAGGACAGAAACAGAAAGGGTGCAGCAAAAGAGACAAATGCCTCAAACAAGACAGTGAGACTGAGACGGAGAGACGAGAGACAACGTCTCAGCTGTGCTCGTTGTGAAGGTTAACGAGCAGCAGACTGAATCTAACCGGTCATCACTGTGTGCAGTTTGAACAGTAAGAGACGGGCTGTATCCGAACCGTAGTATAGTATACTAGTAGTACGCACTGATTTGGCTAAAATGTAGTATGCAGTACAGTCTACCTCGCCTACTGTATCCCACAATGCAAAGCGCTGGAACGGTACAGGCTACAGTTACAACAGCAGCGGCCAAAAACGGCTCCTTTAGACAACAACTACAACTTCTTTAGGTTTAGACAACAAAACTACAACTTCTTTAGGTTTAGACAACAAAACTACAACTTCTTATTGTCTATAACGCCTATGTAATCGATTGACAACAGACTAATCGGCTGGCCCGTTTGCCAGATAGTTCAACCCAACTTAAAAGAGCACTAGGACACTGTGATGATGCCAAATGGTAGCAAGGGAAACATGTTGAAAGGTCTTCAGAATCTAGGACACCTGTAAAGTGATGTCAGTGGAGTCATCCTGCCAGTCTGTGATGTTTCACACCAAAGAGAGAAGAGAGGAAAACGATCTAACACCAGTGAGTCCAGTCCTGTTATCCCTCCATTTTTCAGCTTCTGCTCGGAGGGAAAAGGTCCCGTCTGCGTCCTCAGCCGACATCAAATATTGCAGCGAAGCCAGCAGGGCTAATCTTCCACATTTCAGTCTGCGAGGAGGAGAGCCAGCTTCTCTCCTCGCAGACGTCTTTGGTGAATTAAATCGATAAGATCAAAACTCTGTCTTTGTGCAGCTGTGGCTCCCTCTCGAGCGATGCTCACTTCAGAACACAAGGCTAAAAGAAATGTTCTCCAAATAAAAGGCACCACTTTGATAATACGCATGAGCACGGCTTTAAGCAGCTGGAGTCTGTCGTTTAAGGACTCCAAATGTTGGTGGAAGGAAATGACAGAAGCTGAGAGAGAAGACGATAACAGTATGTGTGAGTTGTTATGACTGTCTGCTCGGCTCAGAGCCTCCGTGGAGCTGCAGCCAGACGGATCAGTCGGAGAATCTCATCAGAAATACACACTTTGTGTTGTTGTTCTGAGGCTGAAATCCAGGAAGGGTTCCAGACCAAACAAACAAACTAGATCTGACATATTTTGGTCAATTGGTATTGAAAGCATCTTTTATAATGTTGGGCGTATCCATCGCTTGTTGTATTTTAGTGTATATTATATCCAGTGAGACTGATTTCAATCATAAAGTGAGATTAGAACAGACAATGTTAACTACATGTTTCAGTCATTTTAAAATGCTGATTGTCTCGGAGTAGAAAGAACAACGAGTTTCTTCTGTCCCTCTCTTCCCGTTGTCTCTCTCAGCCTTCGCTAACGGCATCAGGGGAAATTACTTTCAGACGCTGTTTTCCAAGAATGTACTCGGAGAAAGGTGTGTCTCTCGCTGACAATTTATTATTGTTACCAGTTGGCATGTTGTTATTTGATGTGTGTGTGTGTGTGTGTGTGTGTGTGTGTGTTAAAGAAAGAAGTATAGAGGAAGTCAGTATTGTACAACCTGAAATTGCACCATGGGTAATTACCAGGAGATTGATTTTGGATTGTTTGTACACAAAAGGCTTTTCTGAGATGTTCACCGTTAAATGGGTCGCTGGCATCAGGCAGAGAAAGAACACAAAGAACTAAAGCAGCCAATGAAACCGTGTTGGAGGAGCTCATGTCCAGCTGCATCAATCAATATGCTATGGTATGCTGAATGGGAGTGAATTGTTTCTTTTCTTGAAAGCGTTACGATGACAGCCTGTCCTTTCTGTTCACAACAAGGAGACAAACACAACAACACAGCGGGGAAGTGAAGGGAGATTCCCGGTGGACGGGCGTCCTTTAAAGACAGACTCTCATTACAGTAGAGCAGTCGTTCCAGATAACAGACGTCAGGGAGGAACACTGAGGAAGTGGTTAGAACGGTGTGTGATTGATTTCTGGTTATGTTCACATGAGGAAAATAAATTGAAAAATTAAGGTACAACGGTGATGTTCACCATGTTGGCGAGGAGCATGTCGGCGAGGAGCATGTTGGCATGTCGGCGAGGAGCATGTTGGCATGTCGGCGAGGAGCATGTCGGCGAGGAGCATGTTGGCGAGGAGCGTGTCAGCAAGGAGTTGTGTCAGCGGGGAGCATGGCGGCGGGGAGCATGTCGGCGGGGAGCGTGTCGGCGAGGAGCGTGTTGTGGTATTCTGAACTCCTAGTTCAGAGGTTGTGCTTTAAGCTAACATTTGAAACACCGGTAGGCCATTTTTAAAGGTCTCCTTTGTCTCGTGTTATTTTCTTGTTCCGCTGCGTGGTGCCAGCTGTTAACAGTTTAAAGCTCTCACTCTCCATTTAGCCACACCATTACCTGTACTCAATTCATAAACAGAAATACACATAATGCAGCCTACCTGCTGAAGCCTTCTCTGTCCAGCTGTTGGGACAGGAATGTTGTTTCCTTCAGCCAGTTCACAGCACTTCTTTGGAGTTCGGCCGTGGAACTGCTCAGCCAGCTTCTTGATATGGTCTGCAGGCTCCTTCTCTACCTCCTCTGTGAAGACCCTCTTTGTTTCTGCTGTTCCACTGTAACCAACTGTTCTTACTTCCTTTATCTGAACCTCCGCAGTGTGGACCTGTCAATGTCTCTGTCTCCTGCCACTGATCTGATGGATTTTACAGCCTTGACATCAGTGACTGCTCTCTCCGTCTCTTTAAGGGCTGTTGAGCCCCCGTTGGTTTTCTTGTAGATTGTTGGCATTATACCTTTTCTATAAAGGTTAAATATAAACACAAATCAACACTTAACTGTAATACCCTTTATACTTCAGAGACTGAACTGAACTGAAGTTTAAAGTGGGCTTCTGATTCTGTGTTGAATAAAAAGCATGTGTTTGAAGGAGTAGCAGCAGTCGAGCTATCCATTATCACGCTGACCTGTGGGACTGCTGTGAGCTGGATGAATGAGAGAACACTCACTGAACAGCTTCACCTTATTAGCCATTAAAAGGACATCTCAATGGTTTATAGCCAGTTAGACCTTTTAGACATCAGCTCAATGGGATTCAAAGAGGAAGTTAAATGGACGTCTGCATTTTCAAGGGTAACTGGGGAAATGAAGCAGTATCATTGACTTTGATTAAATCTTATTATCCTGATTATTGTGATGAAATTTTAGCCAAGCATAATGGACTTGTGAAATCAAAAAAATAAAGATGAATTAAAGCATCGGTCCAGACTGTGATTGCAGTCTGTAGACTGCAGTCTCGTATATTCATAGAAAGCCCTTCTGGAAACAGATGTTGTAAAGATAAATGTACACAAAGCTAAAAGCCCAAAGTTTTTGGATGCAGCTGTAACATTTTTCAGTCAAAACTTGGCAGACACTGAGGGGGGGGGTGGAAACACATGATTGCTATTTGAAAGGCTTTTCTTCATGTGCTTTTGTATCCGAGTTCAGTGAAGATATGAAAGGACGCAGTGAACGAAGGAGAGTAATTGTTTCTGAGCTCTCCGAGTGCTTGTTTGGATTCACAAAGTGCTTTATAGGTGCTACATGACCCACCTGGATCAGTACTTGTAAGTGTTATGTCAGGAGTGAATAGCCTGGAAAGCCTGAAGCCTCATCTCTCTGACATCCTCCTGTTCAATATCAACCTCCTCCACTCGCTCTCTTGTGCTCTCGTCTGAAGATTATAAAACATGCATCTCTTTCCTCGCCTTTAACTCCAGCTCTTATTTCACTGTCAGGGATCTTTGTTGGGATTAGTTTCAGGGTTTTGTTGTTTATCACCGCCTTCACAGTTATATACTTGTGCTGCTGATATGAAGAGAAATTAAAACACGATACCGTTGGTTGGCATGGTTTTATTGTTGCTCCGGGTGACTGCGTTAGAGTCTAATCTGTAAACGGAAGGATATTCTTTTTGTTTAGTGTATATGCTATTTCTAAAATTTGCTTTACCTTCAGTCTTAACTCATTAAATCGTCGGACAAAAAGCTCAAATTATGCAGAAATTGGAGGTATTCATTTTAAAGTTGTGCTTTATACAATGTTCTTCTTTGGAGGCAGCTCTGAGAGTTTATGTTAAAACTGTAACCATAGTAATCCTCTCTGTACATGTCGACGCTCTGAATCTACTGTTCAACATCAGCACATATGCTCCCATAATCCCTCTCGCTGCACACTTGAATCCCCTCCCGGCAAGGCGGAGATAATCGTACTTCTGCTGTATTGCTTTAAAAGACCTTAAAGAATATCCCTGATGATGTCACCAGAGGAGAGCTGTGATAATAACAGCGTGCCGGTACCGCTGCTGCAGCAGCTGGCGGCGGCGGTGAATTGGATTGTGTGATTGTCATCTGTAAAGGCTTTCCTTCAGGAGCTCTTCCCTCTGAAGACACACAGGGCTTATACTGTAGCAGGGTTCAGACAAATAGGCCCTTGTGAATCTCAGAGGGAGGGAGTGGATGAGACGCAGAGAGACAAAGGGGGAAAGAAAAGGATTTAGTGTAAAGTGATGTTTATCCAGCAGATTTGGCAGAACTGAAGGGTTCTGCTCTCTAATGATGCTTTTGGGAGACTTTTGTGTTAATGCTGTACTCACAAGAAAATCACCGATGGCACAGTATCTTGCACACGGACACTTCTTACTGCCCTCTTAATCACGATGGTTGACAAATCAATCTCCCGTCAAGGTCTACTGACTCATTTGTTTCGTAAAGTATGAATCATCCAACAAACTAAACTGAATGAAATGAGTTACAGGTGGCTCCTCTACGTATACAGTATATTATAATAAAAGCTTCTCCGTCTATGAAGCTGAAAGAGGAGCGTGGACCATCTTTCTTTACACTCTGATCACATTAATTAACTCGTCTTTGTGTGGTTCTGTGTGTACCGTGACTGGTTCACATGGTCTGCCTTTATGCTGAAAGTTATCGTTCAAAAGTTAGAACGTTTCTCCATGCTGTGAAGGGCATGTTCAATCGGTTTTCTTTGTGGGTTTAATTAATACGGTTTACATTCTGAGTGACTCACGGCAATCTTTTGTTTTTAGATCGACTGGCTTATCGCAGCGAAGGGTCACAGACCTGCAGAGCTCTGAGAGGAGAAAACATTTCTCTAACCCTGGAAACATTTTGCATTTTGCAAAGAGCGAATACAAAGAAACCTGAGGAGAGATTAACAATCCACCAAAATCTACTTCTGAAAACATTAGAAGTGAGAAACAGGCGATGATGCTTCCGCTGAATCTGGTTTCATTTTACAACTAGATCATCTAGTTTCACAGCTTGGTCCAAGTTTCGTGAGCCAGACGCGTCGTGCTGGACGGGCTCATTTGCATAAAAAACTGTTCTCCGTCTTTTCATTTTGAAAGAGCAACGGCCAATGAGGAAACTCCAACACTCGGCCGACCAATCATGTAACTCCATCCGTCACTCAGTCAGTGACAGACTTGTGAGTTTGTAGGGCTGACCCTCTGTGGTCCAGCCAAATAAAAAGAAGGGTGGATGTGAAAAGAGGATGTGACTAAATGAACTTCAGGTCTGTTCCTAAGAGTACAACGCCTCATTTATTTGAGTCAAACAGAAAACGTAAAATGCATCTCTGTCCGTGCAACAGGAAACAACAGTTGGGCCACAAATGTTTGGAAAAGCAATTATAGAATATTTCATAAACTGGATTGTGGCCGTTGTAAAAAAAAAAAAAAATACATACAGCTGTTTGTTCCTTAAAAAAAAAACAACATTCATCATTAATAGGAATCTTTATTCTTCATCATAAATAAGGGGATCATTTCACCAACATCCATAAAGCGAGTACGAATAATCTGGCTTCATTTATTCATTTAAATCATAATTTTAGACTGTATTTTATTTTGGTAGAGTTATTGCAAGGCTGCGTGAGTGAAATGAAAAAAGGGCTCGATAGAAAAACTGTTCATATATTCTGAATATAAACTATTGCAAACGATCATATTAAAACTTCTCGAGGACAATTTGTGATTTGTGATTTTGGGCTATGTAAATAAAACCTGACGTGCGTGATGGCCTCCAGAAGGTGTACCAAAGTGTGCGCGTCTGAAGGCCTTTACACACACGTGATTAATGCACACGTTGATATTTTGAAACTGCTGTTTTTGTAACGAGTACTTTCAGACAGAACGCAAATATTACACTGCGGGAATCAACAAGGCATCAACCAACCGTGTTTTGTAGAACGGTCATATTGAAAACAACAACTGAGAGTTACGAGTAAAACAAACAACACAGAGTCTAAGACAGCAAACTTGATTACTCATTTCAACCTCCACAACGGCAGCACAGACCAGATCCACTCCTTCCGTTCTCAGCCTTTACAACATACACGCGTAACTTTTTACCAGAGGGAACTCAAATTCACTCACAGCATGTCGCTAAAAGGAAACTAAAGTAGCTTCCAGTAGTTTAGTATACAACAGTTTATGCCAGACAGTCGGCCAGACGCTGCTGTGGGTCGACTGGATCCCGGTAGTCGGTCTTCTGCCTGCACACATCTGTTCAAACCTTTTATTGAAGTGTTGCAACTGGTACAGATTTGCATCGCTGCAGGAGAGTATTTTGCAGTTTTGTGTTGTCTATTCGTCACGTCCCCAGTGTGTAAAGGCCTTAAGAGTCCTACTGATGGTGTCACACTGTTGCACTCATCAACAGGTGGCGGTAACATGCTAAGATATGAAGCAATGCGCCAGTTAAAAAGAAGAAGACTTCTAGCCAGTAAACATGGATATAAACAATGCTGGATTCAAAATATGGCTTTGCGAATGTTTAATGAGGAATGAAATGCACTTGACAGGTTTGTTAGACCTCAAGGACACACGCAGTAATACTGAATTTGTTTGTGTACGAGGAAACTCCACAGGGAAGCTTTAAATCAGCGGTGCTGCTGCTGTACAGATACTCACGAGTCACTGACTGATTCAGAATTCAAGCTGTGTGCAGCTAAAGTCAGTTCCAAGTAATGACGCTATTCTTACTGATTGTTTTCCACCATAATTAGTTTTTGCCACTCAGCTTGTGATCTTCTTCTTGTGCAATGTTAATCTCCTCCTGAGATAAGAAAAAGAAATATAATCACTATTAGATGAATTGCAAAATCTTGACCTTAAAGCTCTCAATTATAACACGCACCAGCACATATAGCAATTCATTATCTACGACAGATCATTAACTGCATTCATTAATTACAATATCATTGTTGCATGCAAATAAAGGTGAGAGGTGATGAAGAAGAAATGGAGAAAAGGATGCAATCAAAGGGGAAGTACAAAGAGAAAGAATTGAATTATTTTGGTATTTGACGTGACATGAAATATGAATAAAGTGATCTGGCAGAAAGCTGGAGAGTCTCAGTGAAACAGACAGAAAGAATAGACTAGAGTTGAGGAGGACATCCAGTAGAGTAGGAGTGTGACCATTCATCTACTACATCCATTTATTGATTTACATTAATAGGTACTCTGCTAGTCGTCCTTCACGGGAGACCCATATCGACATAAAATCGGTTGTATAGATATTAACGATTTGCACCTTGTATTTCAAGACAACAAACATATGAAAGTGTTTTTTATCACTTGTATTAGTAATGAAATGTTAAACGTTACTCCGGTTCACTCTCCAGACATGCAGCAGCTTGCCAGCTCCGGCCTCTGCAGCGCGAGCACGCATCCATGGCGTGCACGCAGACGAACAGAGCACCGGACTCCTGGCTCTCTGACCCGGTAGTGGCGTGAAGGGAGACGGCGTTGGTCTGCGTGAGCTGCCGGCGCTGAGATGTAGAGGAGCCGGTCGGCAGAGTTTCAGGCGCTATCAATCCACTTAACGAGGGCGGCTTCAACCACGGGAGCTTTCCCCGTGCGCTGTCGTTGTTTCATTCAGAGAAAAAGACTTTCCTTTCCCCGTCATGATATCGATGTGCACGCAGCATCAGCCTCCCATATCCAGCCGGAGAGCAGACGGTCACGGGAGTAAAGTAGAAAACTAAACAGAAACTCAACTAACGTTAGTCTAACAGAGTTTTAAAATGTTTTTACAGATGTTTTCATGTATGAATATTTTTTGGCAAAGAAAGTTAGTGTATTTATTTCAAATCATTGAGTCGTACCGTACCGTACCGTACCGTACCGTAACGTAACGTATCATACTGTACCGTATCGTAACGTATCGTAACGTAACGTACCGTACCGTACCGTACCGTAACGTATCATACTGTACCGTACCGTATCGTACCGTATCGTAACGTAACGTAACGTATCGTACCGTACCGTAACGTATCATATCGTACCGTACCGTATCGTATCGTAACGTATCGTACCGTAACGTATCGTACCATATCATATGGTATGGTACGGTATGGTATCGTAGCGTACCGTACCGTATCGTAACGTTTCGTACCGTAGCGTAGCGTATCGTACCGTAACGTATCGTACCGTACCGTATCGTACCGTATCGTATCGTAGCGTATCGTAGCGTATCGTATCGTATCGTATCGCTCTAGATGAGCCAAATACCCTCCTTGAATGGTATCAGAACAATGGAAATGGTGTGGTATCGTTGTAAAGACATATGGTTACACCCCGACAGTCGAGGGGATTTGTCTGGTTTATCTCTCTTCATATCTTTGTTGGTGTTTATAAGAGAGACAGAAGTGTGTTTTTTTTTTTTCCTGTACATGAGAGCTGCAGAATAATCCCATTCACATCAGTCATTTTGGAAACAGAACTAGTGAACCGAGTGTTTCCCTCTTTGGTTCGTGATGTTATCTGTCTCAGGTGAAAACCAGATGATTCCTGGTCTGCTTAGTTAAAGGTGAAACAATGAAATGTCAATAAAATGCAGGAAAGAGTCACCAGAGTGTGAAGAGTCCCATGCAGCAGAGTCTGGTGCTCTTATGGAGCTTTTCCTTTGTGTTCCTGACAGGAAGAAACACCTGAGAAGGGAAATGATGGCAAATAGAGAAGTAGAATGAAAGTGTCCCATCACAAGTTGGCTTGGTTAAATGTGCTAGCTCTAGATGTTGAGGATGGTTTGGTGTCTGGCGTTAGGGGAGCTGCAGGCAGTGTGCTGGTATTAGATGAGATGTCTCAGTGTTTATATGAGGACAAGTAGTCAGAAGAGAATTAGAGAGAGAGAGCTGAGGAATGATCTGGCAGGAGGGAGGAAACAAAGTGAGAGAGGCATCATAAACACTGTAAAGCCTCTTTAATGGACGGATGAATATGTCGTGCTTCTTTTGGAGACTGTGGGATTGTTTAAATGCAGACAGACAGTGAATGCTGACAGGACCGGGTCAGACAGATCAGGGTGTTTCAGCTGCACTTCAGGAATGTTAGTACTATGCCCTGAGGGGGAGACATACGGCAAAACTGTAACTACGTTACTAACTGAGCTGCAGCATCAGAGACGTCCTCTTCTGTTTCAAACTCATCCTGTAACTACGTTACTAACTGAGCTGCAGCATCAGAGACGTCCTCTTCTGTTTCAAACTCATCCTGTAACTACGTTACTAACTGAGCTGCAGCATCAGAGACGTCCTCTTCTGTTTCAAACTCATCCTGTAACTACGTTACTAACTGAGCCGCAGCATCAGAGACGTCCTCTTCTGTTTCCTGGCTCAAAGAGACATTGATGCTGGATATTGATTTGTTTCTGTCCTCTTTGCTTCTGTATTTCTCTTCTTTGTGAGGCGACTGTCTTCAGAAACACCTTCATTATCTTCTGCATGAATACTTTAACATTATTATTTTCCTTTAACCCTTCCAGAGTTGTTTCAGGAGACGTGTGAAGTAAACAGGTCATTCCTACAGTATCTCATCTTTAGAACATCCAGCGTGGAGCTGCCCGGAGGTTGCCCTCTTTCTGCCCTCTTTGAAACTAAATTGAAGAGACATTTGGAAATACACGTCCTCTACCTTTCTGTAACAGGACGGTACGAGAATGTGTCTCTGTTGGAATGAATGTACACCCGGCGTGTTACCGACTGGATCTTCTGTTTGCTCAGGGCCCGCCTCTCTGTCCTTTCCTCTCTAGTCCTGCCCTCTTTATTGTTCCCTCTCTTCTCTGCTGCCAGGAGCCTTGAACTCATAATTATAATGCAAGTATACTCTCACTGAATGAAGACGGAGAATGAAAGGAAGGGAACAGGAACAGGGTTGAACATCGGGAGACAGCTAATGTCAACAGAGATAGAGAGCTAAAGAGAAAGAGATATTGATCTGGAGAGACAGAAGGACAAGAGAGACCTAGAGAGACTCATGGAGAGAGAAGACAAGATATATGGAAGAGAGAAGGAAGGGAGGAACGGAAGAGAGAAGGAAGGGAGGAACGGAAGAGAGAGAGAGCACGACTTTCAACAAGGTATTTTTTGTGTTTTCCTACAAATGTCCAGCAACATGTGATGCACGTGTCAATTTCCACTCCAGTCTTTTCAAAATAAAACTACTTAGTTAGGTTTAGGAAAAGATTGACTTGGTTTAGGCAACAAAACTATTAAGTTTTAGGAAAAGATGGAGGTTTGGGTTGAAATCAGTACGGACGCTACGTGACTAATAAATCAACTTTGACTTGTGCCGGTCTCCAGGGTTAGGGTTAGGTTAGGGTTAGGTTAGGGTTAGGGTTAGGGTTAGGGTTAGAGTTAGGTTAGGTTTGGGTTATGGTTGGGGTTAATAGATCCCGTGGAGGTTTGTTTGCACTGGCCTAAAGATCTGTATGTAGGTGTGTGTGGCTGTATGATGCTTTGTGTGTGAGAGAGCTGGTTCCTGTCGGGATGGATAGGTGAGGTGGTCGGAGCAGCTCTCCGCCCCGGGAGACCCGGGTTCGACTCCCAGACGAGGCGGAGGACCAGGATGTGGTTAGGGTTAGGGTTGGGGTCAGGGTAGGGTTGAGGTTAGGGTAAGAAGGTTGGGTCAGGGTAAGGTTTAGGGGGTTGGGGTTAGGGTTAGGGTAAGAGGGTAGGTGGAGGTTAGGGTAAGAAGGTTGGGTCCGGGTAAGGTTAGGGTTAGGGGGGTAGGGTTAGGATGAGAGGGTGGGTAAGGGTTAAGGTCAGAAGTTAAATAATGAGGAACTGATGCAACTGTCTGAGGATGAGCTCGGCTGTGATAGGCGTCCAGATGAGATTATTGGGTTCCGTTATGAAGTCCTGGGGTGGGATTGCAGGGATATGTTGAAGAGTGCTGATGTATTTGAGGGTGCACCTGTATTCGGGGCTGAGGTTTGGGGAGAAGTTGATGAGGGGTACATATATTTCAGCATTGGGGAAGGCGACATATGCATGTCTCTTAGTTGTTTGCCGGCGTCCTTGGGGTCCTGGAATCTGTCATTGAAGCCAACTGCGAGGATGATGGTTGCAGTGGTGGGGTTGGGTGCTGTCCTTTTGAAGAGCTTGTGGAAGTGCCGGAAGTTGGCATAGGGTAGCTGTCAAGTTGTAGATCAATGTTTGAGTGAGATGGGAATTTACTGATGTTGGCGTCACCCAATACTACATATGCCGTCCGTGTTGTAATGGTCCATTTTTCGGGTCCGTTGTCGTGGCTGGTGGGTATACAGGGGCCTGGGGAGTAGCTTCTGTCGGGGTCGAAGGTGGGGGTGTAGGTGAAGAGTTCCTGGGTGTTGGATTCCAGACCTGTGGTAGCGCTGGCATGGATGTAGCCTCCTGCAGCTGCTCAATTGGGGCCTGCCGCCCGACAAGGCCAGCCTGGTCACCAGCGCCACCTGTGGGTGTGAGAGGGAAAGGAGAGATGGTGTCAATGGTTATGACTGCAAGGTTGTGCTTACTGTGAATGGTGGGGGATGTTATTGTATCCAGGCTGGGGGTCTTCTGGTTAGCAGGGTAGATGGGGCTGATCTCCTGGGTAGTCTGGTTGGGCCCCCAGGAGATCCTCTTGGTCCGCTGTGGAAGTGGGGATGAGGTTTCTACTGGACCGGGGACCTGTTTGGGTGTCCGGGGCAGTGAAGTGGCAGGTGCTGAGGATGGAGGGGTCCGTTTGGTGAAGGATATGGTGAGTTGCTTCTGTGAGCGGGGGGCCTGTGGTGGGTACGGTGGGGGCTGGTTGGGTGCAGGAATGAGTCCTCGAGTTGGCGGTGGGGTAGGGAGCAGGGGTTCCCGGTCAGCCTGCTGGTGGTGTCGGGTGATGTGTTGAGATCCAAGGGAAAGGGGGGGCCTGTGCGGGGCCGGCAGGGGTGGGAAGTCCACCTCATCTGAGAGCTCCGGGATCGGGGACAGAGAGCCGCCCGACCTGAGGGTAGACTTGGGAGAGGGTTGAGAGGAGGTGTGTTGTGTGTTGAAGGTGTGTTGTAGTGAATGTATGGTTTCCTGTCTCAATCTGTGGCCATAGCGCTTCCTGGCCCAACCAATGGCTATTTGGAGGGCCAGGGGGCTATGGGTGATGTTGGTGAGGGTGTGTATGGTCGACTGATAGTGTTGTTGTAGGATGATCATGGTAGTATGCATCCAGTTGATGGTGTTGGCCTGAATTTGGCTGCGTGTGTGTTCGGTGGGTGTGGATGGCTCTATGAAATCTGAGAGTTTGTGAACCTGCCTCATCATCCCAGGTGGAAATGTTTGTGTGGAAATGGCTGTATCTGCTATGTGTTTGTGGTGTAAGGCCTGTATGATTTTGAAATATTGTTTGCTGAGCATTCTGGTGTGTGCATCTGGTGGGTGATTGAGTGTGGATGTATGCTGTGTGTCCATGGTTGTGGCTGTATGTGTGGTAGGGCGGTTAACATGTGTTCTGCGGTGTGTGTTGAGGGACATGAGTGGTTGTGGTGTAGTGTGTGTGTGTGAGAGCTGTACCGACTTACCTCTGCCACTCGAGGGCACATCCTTTCCTCTGTGTGAAAACATTTGTTAATCGTCAAAAAATTGTGTGGGCTCTTACCTAGGGAATGCAGGTGGAGGTCTCTGGTTTGCTGGTCCTTTTGGGTGGGTGCCGGGGTAGGCCTTGAAAATGGCTTGGTGTATCTCCTGGAAGGTAGATGTGGTAGGAGTTTCCCAGTGGGCCTGCTGAGACAGCTTGGAGGAGAGGCTTTCCAAAAAACAGTCTGCAAATTGTTAGTTAGGTGCAGAAGTCCATGTGTTTGGAGAAAATGGAGGCCTGAAAGCTAGGCCAGAGTGCAGCCTGGTAGAGCCCTCCACAGACGATTTAAAAAAGTATTTAACTTTAATAGGTTAAAATTGCTAAAAGGTTAACTAAATAAATTAAATAACTTAAAAAAAAAAAAATTAAATAAAATTTAAAAATAAAAAATATAAACAAAAATCTTGATGTTCAGCTAATGTGCTCTCATCTCCATCTCCGTTTCTCCTCAGTATCTCTTAAATAATCCTGCGTATTTTTTACTTAATAACAACTGGAACACGAACAGGTAAACAGCTGCTGAGCTTTGCTTTGGTTCCTTTTGTTTGTTCCGGTTTTAAGTGAAACGTGATGCGGACCTTAGGGTTAGGGGTTAGGGTTAGGGGTTAGGGTTAGGGTTAGGTTAGGGGTTAGGGTTAGGGTTAGGGTTAGGGGTTAGGGGTTAGGGTTAGGGTTAGGGGTTAGGGGTTAGGGTTAGGGTTATGGGTTAGGGTTAGGGGTTAGGGTTATGGGTTAGGGTTAGGTTAGGGTTAGGGTTAGGTTAGGATTAGGGTTAGGGTTAGGATTAGGGTTAGGGTTATGGGTTAGGGTTAGGGGTTAGGGTTAGGGTTATGGGTTAGGGTTAGGGGTTAGGGTTAGGGTTATGGGTTAGGGTTAGGGGTTAGGGGTTAGGGTTATGGGTTAGGATTAGGGTTAGGGTTAGGGTTAGGGTTATGGGTTAGGGTTAGGGGTTAGGGTTAGGGTTATGGGTTAGGGTTAGGGGTTAGGGGTTAGGGTTAGGGTTATGGGTTAGGGTTAGGGGTTATGGGTTAGGGGTTATGGGTTAGGGTTAGGTTAGGGTTAGGTTAGGGTTAGGGTTAGGTTAGGGTTAGGTTAGGGTTAGGGTTAGGGTTATGGGTTAGGGTTAGGGGTTATGGGTTAGGGGTTATGGGTTAGGGTTAGGTTAGGGTTAGGTTAGGGTTAGGGTTAGGTTAGGGTTAGGTTAGGGTTAGGGTTAGGGTTAGGGTTAGGGTTAGGGTTAGGGTTAGGGTTAGGTTAGGGTTAGGGTTAGGTTAGGGTTAGGGTTAGGTTAGGGTTAGGTTAGGGTTAGGGTTAGGGTTATGGGTTATGGGTTAGGTTAGGGTTAGGGTTAGGTTAGGGTTAGGGTTAGGTTAGGGTTAGGGTTAGGTTAGGGTTAGGTTAGGGTTAGGGTTAGGGTTAGGTACCCTCCTGGGATAAAGTCTGGTGTTTTTTGACCACCCCGACCCCCTCCCCTTGTTGCGTTTGCATATTTACATACAAATTGATTTTGTGTTGACCATCACGAAAAAAAATGTGAAATTTGTGTCTTCAAACACGAAACATTCATTCATCATTCATCCATTCATCATTCATTCATTCCTCTTCAACCACTTATCCTTTGTCAGGACGCGGGGGGGGCAACGGCTCCACATACTTTCAATACTTTAAAGGTTGAGACCAGTTCATGAATGGCAGTGTGACGGGGCTGAAGAGGATAAAGGAGGGAATAGAGGTGGAGAAGAAAGGTAGGAGATGAGGAGAGAGGGATGAAGAATAGGATGCAAATAGACAGAGAGATTAAAAGAAGCTTAAATGTGTTCAAAGACTGAGGGGGGGATAGAGAGAAAGAGGAGGAGGAAAGAGATGAAGAAAAAGGGAGAGTAGACAGGATGGGAAGATGCAGAGGAGGAGGAAAAGAGGGAACCGTATAAAAGGAGGAATAGAGAGAGGAGCTGAGAAAGAGATGGAGATGAAAGGGTCCATGTGGTCCGTGACGTTACTTTAGTTGAACACAGACTGCTTGACCTGCATCTGAACATTTCTCTGCATTCATATGATGAAACTGTTTCTGGTTTGACGGTTGAACGTGACGTCCGTCCCACGCTGCCCCGTTCAGAGCTGATAACTGATCAGTGTGCAGCTGCTTCAGTGTTCTCTGTCTCTTTGCTTTGGTCACGAAGTCTTAGATTTTTATTTGAGGCGTACAGTATCATAAAAGTATTGAAGAGATCTTAAATTGAGCTTCCTGAAAGCTGCAGAGGAGAAAAACAACAGACAAAGGCAGGAAGGATGAGAGGAATCTGAGAGAGCTGAGGGCGTGCAGATAACAAGTAAAGAAGTACAAGTTAGAGGAAGGTAATGAGAGGGGATGAAAGGAGAGAAGACAGAAAGACACAGATGTTGAGATGCAAAGGGAATAGAGGAGTAAAAAGAGATAAAAGAAGGAAGACAGGAGGTGTTGGGGAACGGTGAACGGTGAATGGTGAACGGTGAACGGTGAACGCCATCTGAAACGGGAGAAAAGAGGACATGAAGAGGAGACGGACAGAAAGGATGAAAGAAAGAAGGGATGTTTGGGGGAGAAAAGGGAAAGAGCCTGAGGCCAAACTGAATGTGTGTGTGGGGGGGGGTGCAATGCGTTTTTGTAAAGTTTGATGGAGAGCAGCTGAAGCAGAAAAGCTGAAGCAGAAAAGCTGAAGCAGAAAGAGGCAAAACTGTGCAGTTCCATAACTTTTTGTCTGTCAGTCCAAAGCCAGATTAATAAAGTATTAGGGATAATTATACCTCTAAACCATCATCATGTTGTTCTGGCTTTACACTCCAACTATGAACGCAGGTACAGATACGTTCTTAGAGTCGCTCTGAGCTGCACGCCTCACTACATTACAGAACAACCACCTCAGACTGTAGCCTGGTATGACAGGCTCATGTCTGTTTTACCATTGGAGAGATATTATTATTAGTATTATTAGTATTATTAGTATTATTATTATTATGATGTGTTCAGAGGAGGTCTTGCTGTGTCTGTAAGTGCCTGGAGCCCAACAGTAATACATATTGTACCTGAGGACTGGTCAGGAGTTAGAAGTATGGGAGTAACAAATAGAAGTTGTTAAATTCACCAAGTTATGACAATTGATGATGCTCAGATTTGTTCTTGTTTTTTCAAATGTATTTATTTATTTATTTATTTATTTCTGTATGTATTTATTTATTTTGTGTGTGTGTATCTGGGTGTGTTGTTGTTCTGTGGTTTTCGGTATGTTTTGTCTCAGTTGTAAGTCATTGCTAACACGTGAAGACTTAAGCTCCTTCAGACTGTTTCCTCTAACTACAGACTGTATGGGACTATTATCTGCAGTCCTTATGAAGACTAGAGGATGTAGATGAACACCGCCGGTCATGTTGCATGTTAACAATGTCCTCAGTCCTCCTGCTGCACGCTGCTCTGGACAAAAGATCTCATTCTAAACCAGCACCTTTAGCAGCAGCACAGAGACTCCCTGTACAGTGTCTCTGGGTTTGTGATGCAGACTAAAGACTGTAGACTGGACTCGGCTGTAGACTGCAGACTGCAGACTGGACTCGGCTGCAGACTGTAGACTGCAGACTGCAGACTGGACTCGGCTGCAGACTAAAGGCTGCAGACTGCAGACTGGACTCGGCTGCAGACTGTAGACTGCAGACTGGACTCGGCTGCAGACTAAAGGCTGCAGACTGCAGACTGGACTCGGCTGCAGACTGTAGACTGCAGACTGCAGACTGGACTCGGCTGCAGACTAAAGGCTGCAGACTGTAGACTGGACTCGGCTGCAGACTGTAGACTGCAGACTAGACTGGACTCGGCTGCAGACTAAAGGCTGCAGACTGCAGACTGGACTCGGCTGCAGACTAAAGGCTGCAGACTGTAGACTGGACTCGGCTGCAGACTAAAGGCTGCAGACTGTAGACTGGACTCGGCTGCAGACTGTAGACTGCAGACTAGACTGGACTCGGCTGCAGACTAAAGGCTGCAGACTGCAGACTGGACTCGGCTGCAGACTAAAGGCTGCAGACTGCAGACTGCACTCGGCTGCAGACTAAAGGCTGCAGACTGCACTCGGCTGCAGACTAAAGGCTGCAGACTGTAGACTGGACTCGGCTGCAGACTGTAGACTGCAGACTAGACTGGACTCGGCTGCAGACTGTAGACTGCAGACTAAAGGCTGCAGACTGTAGACTGCAGACTAGACTGGACTCGGCTGCAGACTGTAGACAGCAGACTGTAGACTGCAGACTGGACTCGGCTGCAGACTAAAGGCTGCAGACTGTAGACTGCAGACTAGACTGGACTCGGCTGCAGACTGTAGACTGCAGACTGTAGACTGGACTCGGCTGCAGACTAAAGGCTGCAGACTGCAGACTGCACTCGGCTGCAGACTAAAGGCTGCAGACTGCAGACTGCACTCGGCTGCAGACTAAAGGCTGCAGACTGCAGACTGGACTCGGCTGCAGACTAAAGGCTGCAGACTGCAGACTGCACTCGGCTGCAGACTAAAGGCTGCAGACTGCAGACTGCACTCGGCTGCAGACTAAAGGCTGCAGACTGCAGACTGCACTCGGCTGCAGACTAAAGGCTGCAGACTGCAGACTGCACTCGGCTGCAGACTAAAGGCTGCAGACTGTAGACTGGACTCGGCTGCAGACTGTAGACTGCAGACTAGACTGGACTCGGCTGCAGACTGTAGACTGCGGACTAGACTGGACTCGGCTGCAGACTGTAGACTGCAGACTGCAGACTGGACTCGGCTGCAGACTAAAGGCTGCAGACTGCAGACTGCACTCGGCTGCAGACTAAAGGCTGCAGACTGTAGACTGGACTCGGCTGCAGACTGTAGACTGCAGACTAGACTGGACTCGGCTGCAGACTAAAGGCTGCAGACTGTAGACTGCAGACTAGACTGGACTCGGCTGCAGACTAAAGGCTGCAGACTGTAGACTGGACTCGGCTGCAGACTGTAGACTGCAGACTGGACTCGGCTGCAGACTAAAGGCTGCAGACTGTAGACTGGACTCGGCTGCAGACGCTTGCTGAAGGTGTTAAATGTGTGTGTGAGCTCCAGTAAAAAGAGCTGCCTGTCTCTGAACGTTGTGTTTCTGTGTCTTCGTCTCTCCTCAGATACACCAAGATGAAAACGGCCACCAACATCTACATCTTCAACCTGGCTCTGGCAGACTCTCTGTTCCTCGCCACGTTACCGTTCCAGGTAGGAACACTCCTTTTGATATGATTTGAAAGAAAACATGATCATCATTTGAGTCATGTATTGCCTTGTTGGTTATCTTTCAGTGTTACTGGCCAGTATATTGTCTGGTCACTGATCACTTCAGAGCTTCTACACACATTATGACATAGTGACCACTTAAAGAAGACCCGAGTTCCAGCTCTGACAGCGCGGGGCTGCTTTACCCTCCTGGTCCCATTTCAACTTTAAACTGTGTAGTTGAGATCAAAGTGAAGGCAGAGTTGAAGTCAGGATGTAGGATCACACACACACACACACACACACACACACACACACACACACACACACACACACACATACATACACACACACACACACACACGCACACACATACGTATATGTTGTTTTAAATGATAAGAAAGAGAAATGCTTGTGTGATTCAGATGTTGTTCTTTCCCAGCATCTGGATGTTCTCAGGTCTTTATTAGTCACTGGTTGGTTGTGTGGCCGTTTCAGGCTTCACTGCTCTGATGTGCTTCCACATCATTGAATCATTCACCGTCCAAAGTCGCATTAAGAGGAGACGGAGTCCTCTGTTCTGCCTGCAGCTCAATTTCTCTGTTCGTTCTTTGATTTGCGGATGTCTCCAGGGCACCGACGTGTTCCTGGGCTTCTGGCCGTTTGGGAACGCTCTGTGCAAGGTGGTGGTGTCCATCGACTACTACATCATGTTCACCAGCATCTTCACCCTGACGGTGATGAGTATGGACCGGTACGTGGCCGTCTGCCACCCCGTCAAAGCGTTGGACATGAGGACTCCTCACAAGGCCAAGGTAAAAAACCTTTACATGTTGTCTATTCAAACCTTCACACCGCCTTCCTTGTCCCTGAAACCATCGCACAGTCTCTTCAGCTCACGAGTCCTCTGACTGACTCTGGACTGACTGGACCGTCTCTGTGTCAAATGATTGATTTCTTCAGTAAGAGGTTGTGTAAGAAGCGGGATAATGTCCAGCTAGCGGCTCATTGTTGTGAAAGAATCCCCTTGTTGGGGTTGATATCACAACAATGACCGACTCGCTGTTCATTATCCTGTATCTTACTCAGCAAGGTCGAAAGAAAACAAACTACTTATTATTGTAATTAGAAAAGTTATTAGTATTTAGATTTGATTTTTTTTACTGGTGAATTTGAATGTTGACCATAGACTCACTGCACTCATACGGAACTTTGTTCTTCTCACGTCGATAGTCACGTTAGACATCCGGGCTATCAGGTGATCCATCTGAAGTTATTGAAAACAATCAGATGTAATGTACCATCATGTGTTCAGGTGGTGAATATCTGTGTGTGGGTGTTGGCTTCGGCCTTCGGTGTTCCGGCCATGGTCCTGGGAGATGTGGAGGAGGAGCAAGAGCATGACAGTGAGTAATTCACGCACACACACACACACAGACAGATGTATATTTACCTGTATGCAGGTGTGCATGTACTGGCCTGTGCATACTGTGTACACATGCATGAACCGTCACCACATCAACAACAACAAACAGTCTTATAGCACACATCACCTCACACACTGGACCTCATGTCACTGTCATCCTGTGGATTCATTTCAATGTCTAATTCATATGCAGAACCGTGCACGGCTGTGTTACAGCTGTGTTACAGCGCACGGCTGTGTCACAGTGCACGGCTGTGTTACAGCTGTGTTACAGCGCACGGCTGTGTCACAGTGCACGGCTGTGTTACAGCTGTGTTACAGCGCACGGCTGTGTCACAGCGCACGGCTGTGTTACAGCTGTGTTACAGCTGTGTTACAGCGCACGGCTGTGTCATAGTGCACGGCTGTGTTACAGTGAACGGCTGTGTTACAGCGCACGGCTGTGTTACCGTGCACGGCTGTGTTACAGTGCACGGCTGTGTTACCGTGCACGGCTGTGTCGCAGTGAACGGCTGTGTCGCAGTGCACGGCTGTGTTACAGTGCACGGCTGTGTTACCGTGCACGGCTGTGTTACAGTGAACGGCTGTGTTACAGTGAACGGCTGTGTCACAGTGCACGGCTGTGTTACCGTGCACGGGTGTGTTACCGTGCACGGGTGTGTTACCGTGCACGGCTGTGTTACCGTGCAGCACAGCCTCTACATATAGATTGAAGCTGTATTTCCAGCGGTTGCTTTGGGAGGAGTGATGTGAGTGAATCATTAATAAATGTTGTTGCTGTCCCAGTGTTTATAGCTTTTATTGCACAGCATCTGACTAACAGGCCAGTGCACGTTGTCGTTGTCGTGCGATGCCTCTTTTCCTCGTTTCCTTTAGTAGTACTAGTGCAGAGCTCTCAAGCCGGCTGCCTGCGACGTGACACATGACGCTCCACACGGTGCTTCATGTTCTGAACTTTCACACAGCAGGTGCATGTTTCTATCTTCCATAATAGAAAGTGATCTCTTCATCTCCTTTGTTTCAACCAATCAGCAGAGGTGATGTCGACAGGCCAATGAGATGATGAGATGACAGCGTGAGTCACTAGCTGTTGTGTTTTGATTATTAAAAGCTAAATGACTTTGAGTCGGTCCAGTTGAAGTTAAGCACAGGTTTAAACCGGTTTAAAACTGACACCGTAATACGGGAGTTTCAGTCCAAACGTTATTGAGAAGCGGTTTAGTTTTGTAGGAGACGGGGTTGAACATTCAGACGTGCACGCCTTTTCCAACATGATGCATGTGGTGTGTCATTTGAACCTTCCTGTGCTGATGTATACAATGAAGGTTTTGTTGAGCTTTGAGCCGAAGCTGCAGGATCTAATATAAGAATCAATTCATTCATTTATGAATTAATAAAACTCTGAATCTATTTTTCTCAGCCATAAATGATCATCATATGGAGACCATGCTAAGAAAACATTTGATCAATGATGAATCAGACTTCAGATGCAGCTTGTTAGAGGAACACTCGTCACGATGTCCCCGTAAAGATCTCAGAGGGTATCGGATCTTATCAAAGTTACACGCAGCGATGACATCATATCAGTATTTATTGATCCTATAAATAAGTTGCTTTAACCGGCCTCTGGGTTTTACTCTGTACATTATGCCCATCGTTGTTTCCTCCCCTAGTGAGTAAAAGGAAAGATGAGACAGGTATATAAATAACTCTGTGGACCTGCAGCTCCCACAGAACAGCTGTGGTCCCACAGAACAGCTGTATTAGTAAACCCAAAGTTTCAGTTGGTTTTCTGTTACTGATGATTGAACAGAATAATTAAATCCTCGTGCTGAGGCTGTTCTATCTTCCCGTGTTTGACGACGACTATCTACTTTCTCCTCGCTGCCGGTGATGAAACGGTACCAACCGTCTACGAAAATCCAACCATACACTGAGTTTAATACAACAACAGCCGGAGTCAGTCAGTCATTAAATGCAGTGTGGCTTTAGGATGCACAGCTGAACTCCATGTCCTTTAATGAGTCGGTGTCAGTTGGTCGCTCAGCCTCTCCAGACGTGTTAACCTCCTCTGTGCTGCTCTTCTACTACAACAACATTTCATCTTCCTGCTTCATCTCACTGGTTTATTTAAAGTTTCTCATTTGTGACGATACACCGAGCGAAGTGATGGGCGATGTGCCCGACTCGCCTAACTCCAGTCGTCATCATCGCTCCTGGTGGTGTTTCATCAACTCCGTCTGTGTCTTCCGTGAGAGGATGAAGCCTGTGTGAAGTCTGCCTTCTCCTCTTTCTCTCTCTCTCTGCTCTCGTTGGTTCATCTTCTTGTCACTTCCGATTGTTGAGGGGTGAAGAACACAAACTCAACTGTGACATGAGAGGATGGGAATGTGGGATGAATCCACACTGAGTTTAAAGGAGAGAGAGATTCCTATTTACATGCAAACTAAAGCTCTTTCATACATGTACTCTGTTTTCTAGGTCAGACCTACTGTAGTAACATTCCTCTAACATTCCTCAAAACGATGCAGATCTGAAGTGAATGCCATCAGATGAGCGTAAAGGCTACAGCAGCATGAGGTCACACATGCACAGAGAAGGATTAAATGTACATCCTGTTTGCCAGACTTTCATAAATATATACCACTTAATATTATATCTCATGCACAAATAAATAAGTAAATTAAACCACTGGATTGTGAATGACCGAAATTTAGGTTGACATTGTCCACATGCTTCTTAAACAACGACTCTTCCTCCTAACGGCATGGGGGGTAGTAGTGTTATTCAGTCACAATAATTATCAGAAAGACATCCCTCCCCATATTTTCAGCTCTCATTAATGAATATTGAGCAACTTAAAACAAACTTAATGCCAAGTCTCCCTCGTATTTCTGACAGTTATTAATTAAGGCTTCAATAGCTAAATATAATTTTTTAAAACCTACAAGTATTACAACGTATTATGTCACAGATTGTGTTTGTTTTTTTGACGTATCATAAAATATGTTTGTAATGACAGTCTAGAGAGGAGGTCAGGGTGGTGGACGGGTCCAACAAACAAAGGGCTTTCACCCAGGAGGCCGCTGTTCGTGTCCCATGTGAAACTAATAATAAGTTCACTTATTTTCATTTACATCCGTAGCTTAGATAACGTAACAAACGTAGTCCTTTTAAACCAAACAATGATCTTTTTTTTACTGAACCTAACCAAGTAGTTTTGATTTGTTTCCCTTTACAGCGTTAAGCACATGTTTAAAACTGTGACTGTAATCTGGTAGGGAATATGTTTATGTGGTATGATAACGAGTATAACAAGCAAGAAAGTCCACTAAGGATGGGTGGTAGCAGCGATGGACGGGTCCAACAAACACAGGACATTCACCCAGGAGACCGCTGTTTGTGTCCCGTGTGCAACCAGAAGTAAACATGTACTTGTGGTTCCGCTTGTTGCATTAGTTGTAGTTGTAGTTGTCAGTAACGTCAGTCTGCTGAGGGCGGCTCTTATTTATTCACGTTAGTTATGTTGGTACGTTTTATTGTTTCGTTATTATTTGAACACAGATCCTGATCTGTTTTCAAACCTTAACCAAGTCGTTTTGTTATCTAAACCCAACCAATCATTTCACAGCGTTAACCATGTGGTGGTTTGTGTGTGATACGAGGCTGATATGAAACATATTTATGAAACGTATCTGTTGGTTCAGAAACATTCAACGTGTCCGTGCTTTGTAGAAACACACAATGCCAACATGTTTTCTGGCGACTGGGTGGTAATCAAGGTCTCTCCGTTCATCTCCGTCTCTTTGATACCTGATCACACCTGATGGAGAACAGCAGCTCCATTCTCTCTGTGAAATACACTCATCTCATTCCTCTTCTTATAGCTGCTCATCAGCTCCTGCTGAGTGGATCCAGCTGGGTCCTCCTCCAGTGTTTCAGAGCCGTGCGTTTGCCTTGTAGGGTCGTGTGAGAGCGATGATGAGCATTTTGTGTGATCTGATCATGCCGGCAGCTTCAGATATCGTGACGCGCTGCACGAGTTCACAGCTCGCAGATGGCAGCTCTTCTCCTAAAAAGGCCAAACAGCTCCAAGAAGTCTGCTCAGTTTCTACGCTAAGAGGTGCACAAAGGCTTCCATATGACCTCCAAGGGGCAATATACATGTTTATACAAAGCCAGAGCAGAAGATGACCAAAACATGTCATCAGCAGTTCAACAGGGTTGTTAATTCATACTTTGTTTTGAGCAGCTGCTGAGATTTCTGGATTATAAAACTACATTTATAGCATCTATTCCCACCGCCGCTTTAACACGCTGCCTGTTCAGCTCGCTACTCATTTGTGTTATGACAGAGTGACCTCACTGTTTATGACATGTTTGGTTTAATGATCTAATCTATGTCACTGTTGTTGTTAAGCAAGCATAATGCATTCTCTTTTATGAATACAAATGATGAGTATAAGTATGATGAAGGTCATCTAGATGTCTAGGTTTAAATGTAAACTTATAGATGACGAGGTTATAAACGTAGTCTCAAGGCCATGTAAATGTATGGCAGATACATGTCAAATATATTATTAATATATCATATTATCATTTAAACAACCAAATCAATCCTTACAAGGTTATCTGGTATGCACTGACATCTCACAACGTTGGCAGATCTAAGCCCATCCTTTTTCCAATGCTACCAGACAGTCGTGTCATTACAGTAATGAGTCCCTATATCTGATAAGAGTCATCACAGATGTTCAATTGTCTGCACAAGAGTTCTGAAATCGATATTTGACAGTATACTTATGCAGGGCTTTCGTATTTAATGCATTAAACACATATTTATCGAACAGATCTTGTGTTTGGGAGGCTGAGCTGTTTCACTCACGAGTACACATTAGAACATCCTTCACCAAATATTAAATCAAGAGACTCATTTCATCAACAAACAGTCTGCAGTCTGCTGTCGTCTCTCCCTCTCGCTGTCTAGTTCTCACTCTCCCTCAGTATCGGTCTGCGTTAGATGTTCTTCACTCCCTTTCCACCCCATACCACCCTCTCAAAGCCTCTCTCTCTCTCTCTCTCTCTCTCTCTATATATATATATATATATATATATACATCTATATCTTAACTTCTTCACTCAGACCTGTGATTTGATTCTGGGTTCATCAGACCTGCAGGAGCTCATCACTGCTCGTATTTCCTGCAGCTGTAGCTTTCCTCTTGAACAGCAAGCCAAACAGCCTCCGACTGCAGCTTTAGTGCACAACGCTGCTGCCAGACTGCCAACACGCTCCGAGAGACGACATCTTGTTTTTCCAATCCTTTCTGCTCTTCCCTGCCGGCCTGTCAATGATAGAATTGATTTGGCTGCTGGTTTTTAAAGGTTTGCACGGTCGGGCTTTGGCCTGTCTGTTGGATTGATTTCCCCTCTGAGAACCTCCGTCACTGAACTCCAGCCTTACAAAGACAGCTCATCTTCAGACTCTTATTCCTACTCTTTCTCTCTTTCTGTGTAATGTTGATCAGTTTGATAATTACTGCACATAGAATGTGAATATGGAAGATGTACTGGTGGGGCAGAAAGAATAATAATGTGTTATATTAATGTTAGCGCTAAACATAAAGAAAAGAATGGGTGATTTCCCACATGTCCACACAGCCCGGCTGTAATCAGGACCACTTTGCAGTTAAATGGAGTAATATGTTGTAGCTAGCAGGGGAATGGCAGGTCTAGTGGTTCCATATTGATCCAGTCTTCGCCTGCAGCTACGTTCTAATCCTACAATCATTTTTATTAGTCTACTCTACAGCTGAGCTACATCTCTGCTCTCCTGCCGACTCCATTCATCTCTGCTTGACTTCTTCTGTTACTTCTTCTATCTTTTCCTTTCTCCTTCCTCTCTCCCTTTATCTCATTCCTTCTTTTCACTTTATTCCTTTCTCCTTCATTTCATTTTCATCTTATTGTCATCCCCTTCACGCCATTCGGATTCTCATGTGAGATATTTTCATCTCTATCTCCTCTTCATTTCTCTCTCACTTCGTCTGCTTCATTTCATCCTGAACTCGTTCATCTCCTTATTTATTTCTCATTTCATTCATATCTTATTGTCATCTGCTTCATTTGATTTGTTTTCCATTCTCAACTCATTTATGTCATTATCAGTTTCTCCATCGTCCTTTTCAGTCTCTATTTTCATTTCATTTCATTCTCATCCTCATCTTCATCTCATTCTCAGCTCCTTCATTTCATTTTCATTTATTAGTCATCACATGTTTTAACCTTCACATCTCATCCTCTTGTCCCTTCATTCTTTGTCCAACCTACAAAACCACTCACTTTAAGGTTCAGGCAACAAAACCTCTTAGGTTTAGGAATAATGTCATGCTAGGGCTTAAAATAAGTAAACTAAGTCAAATACTTAGTAAACAACGTAACACAACTCCAGAGAACACACACACTAAAAAACACATTTACATCGTCACAAATGTCCCTAAGCTAACTCGCAAAACAACAACAACGGTCTCCTGGTTAAAGGTCTGCTGTCTGTTGGACACATCCGCCCACCATGAGCGCTCGCTCACGCTTTTTATTCTACGTCTCTACCTCTTACTGTAGCAGATATACGCCGATGCATTTATATTGCAGTCAGTACAGGATGATCACAAATGACACGGAAATCCCAGAAGTTATTCTTATTGCACGCTAAATGTGCATTATCGTGGCATTTCTTCTTGTTGCCACACCTCTCTGCATCTTCTCTCCATTATTCTAATAGTTCACCTTCACTCTACTTCCATCTTTTCTCCTCGATCAGCTTTATTTGTTCCTCCCACGTCTCCTCCTCTCTGCTTCCATATCCAACCTGTCACGCCCTGCAGCTGTTTGTTGCTCGTCTGCGTCCTCATGTGACCGCTAGCTGAACAACTAATTGACATTCAGGGATAATAAAGGTTCACCCTACTCCACTTCTATTCCTCTTCCTGTCTCCTCTAAACAAACAGAGCGGCTTCATAACCCGACAGCTGCAGGGAAAGTCACGGCACGCCGCTCTCAGTAATTGGGGTCAAAAGTCTTGCCCAAGGACACAGTGGCAGGGAGGAGGCTCTAATCAGCAGCCACCCTGCTGGCACTAAGAGATGCTCTGACTAATCCATCCAAAAGACTCGTAGGGAATGTGCCAAAGTGTGCTTCTGTATTGCTCCAACACACACTGAGCTCGGTTACGTTTCAATTTGAAGGTTTGAATCTCTCTTTTTTCAACCACAGGCACCAGGAAAAAATATTGGTATTATATGTTTCTGCAAACTCCGGATACGTCAGAGAAACGACGTAGTACGAGCAACGCACAGAGCACGTATATCAAGGGACAGTTAGTGAAAGCTACTTGGTTTGATAATGAGTAAAGGTTTTTAGGTAACGCTACGTAGCAAAGTCCTGTAAGTGCAGCTGTTATTGAGTTATTGAGTTATGCTAGTTACATCGTTATTTTAATAAAAACCATGATCCTCATTTGAACCAGGAGTTTTGTTGCCTAAACCTAATTGATTGTTTCACAACGTTAACCAAGTGGCATTGTGCGTTTCTGCAAGTGTGGTACGACGCTGATATGAAGCATATTCATGAACCGTATTGTTGGTTCAACATTCAACGTATCCCGTGGTTTGCAGAAATGTAAAATGCCAACATTTATCTGACGACTGGGTTACTTTTCTGATTGGAGTAATCTTTTCAAATGCTTAAAATGACCTTTATTTCTGTTTTCCTCACATGTACTATGTGAGTTGTGACTTGCCAGTGAACAGCAGAGATGGATGTGATGTGATGTCGGTATGTTGGTAGACATGGGAGACAGCAGTTTGCTTTCTCCTACCAACAGTCAACTTTCTGTTATTTAACTGTGACTGCAATCTTTAAGAGATGGCAGATCAAAAAACCCAAATGAATGAAAAAAGCCACATGGCAGAAAAAGACAATTGAGGATTATTTGTTTCACTGTTCAGTTTGTGGGACTTGTTGCTTTACCCTCGTCTAACATCCACAGCTACATTTCAGTCCAAAAGGAGAATGATGGCTGAAAGATGGTGTCAATAGTAAAGATGTGTTTGCCTAAACCTAACTGATTGTTTCACAATGTCAACCATCTGCAGTGAAGTTTGATATTACTTAAAAGGAAGCATGGATTAAAAAGAAACACAAACCAAAGTAATGAAAGAAATACTTAACAATGATAAATATGCACCACCAGAAAAGCCAAACAAATGATTACTATAATAATTATTACAATCAAAAACAGAATCTCCTGCTCAGACTCGCCGCTGGACGGCGTTATAGTCCACTTCCTCTGTCCCAACTGATTTGGACCAGTATTGTAAATGCACAACCAAAGGAGGCCGGATGGATCAGACGAGGGATGATACGGTATATGATATGATATGATATGATATGATAATGCAGAGTGTCGTCGGAGGAGAGGAAATGAGCAGAGTGATAAACAAACAAGATGCACCATCATGAACAATCTCAACCAAACAAGGAGACGGATCACCGTTCAGTCAATGCAAACACTGTTTATGTACTGATGTAAAGTCCTGGATTATAATGTAATCTAGCTCTTAATATGATGCAGTGGAATAACAAACCGTAGCAGCGTTCCCGCTCTCATTACATGTCAGTGTTCATGTTGTCCTGTATTCTATTTGCTGTTATTTTTACTGCAGTATGTAAACGGTATCCAATGTTATTATAAAATGAAATAGATATGCTAATAATATGTCATTATAACAATATATAATTAACACAGCCATGCCTCATCATCCATGATGGTGTGATATAACTTTTATGAGCTAGTTATTGTAAAAGCAGTGAGGTAATGTGTCACATACCATTACTCTGCTGATGATGTGTTTTAATGGGATGCTGGCATGTAAGATTTAGAGTCACATACAGTACTTCCACCCATGTAATGAATCACTTCTGTTTCTTTATTTAGCTCTTATTTTACTTTGTTTCCCAGCACAGTATTATCATTATGGGATGTCATGATGCCTCCTGTGCAGCATACTTATTACATCATTCACTTCAGTAAAATAATGTGCTATTTCTTTGCTATTATATGAAAGAAGAAATATACGCTTCACCACCCAGTCAAAGAAACTATTACTTATATACAGTTACATAATAGGATTGTTTTTCCACTTGTATCGTCCATTTGACCATAACCCAAATTCTTACTCATATTTTGACTCATGTTACATTTTATTAAATCCAACTTTCTTGTGACTTAAACCACAAAAACACAAATCCATGCAGCAGGGAAATGTTTAAGCTTTATTTGAAGTTTGGTCAGATTGCAGTATCAGGTTTGTAGGTACGTTTCATCCTGGCCAAAGTTAGATCTCTTATGTGACTTTAGGCTGTGTCGTCTTTCTGATTACCTATTTTCACATTTTCTTGACTTGAAAAATTATTTTTTAATTTAACAAACATCAGATGTGTGATTCACGGAGCAATTCAAACAGGATCCAAGAAATATTTATCTCTCTCCGTTGACTACCGTGCATATTCTTTTACGAAATAAGGTCCCATGGTGGTCCACGGGAAGAGGCGGGACTTCACCTCTCTTTACAACGGTGTATGTGGCAATAGTTGGTGAAGTGTTCGCACTATATTACAGTCCCTAAAATACCTCCTCAATGGTCAAGTATAGCTGTGAATTAAGACTGTTGTTAAAGAATTGACAGTGACGTTAAAATGGGAACGAGTTGAGATAAATTCTGCATCAACTTTTGATCTTTTCAATGATGTGATCCTCCGTTCTGCAGGATGAGTCGTCTCATAGTTCTGATCGTCCGTTCTGCAGGATGACTCGTCTCATAGTTCTGATCGTCCGTTCTGCAGGATGAGTCGTCTCATAGTTCTGATCGTCCGTTCTGCAGGATGAATCGTCTCATAGTTCTGATCGTCCGTTCTGCAGGATGAGTCGTCTCATAGTTCTGATCGTCCGTTCTGCAGGATGAGTCGTCTCATAGTTCTGATCGTCCGTTCTGCAGGATGAGTCGTCTCATAGTTCTGATCGTCCGTTTTGCAGGATGAATCGTCTCATAGTTCTGATCGTCCGTTCTGCAGGATGAGTCGTCTCATAGTTCTGATCGTCCGTTTTGCAGGATGAATCGTCTCATAGTTCTGATCGTCCGTTCTGCAGGATGAATCGTCTCATAGTTCTGATCGTCCGTTCTGCAGGATGAATCGTCTCATAGTTCTGATCGTCCGTTCTGCAGGATGAATCGTCTCATAGTTCTGATCGTCCGTTCTGCAGGATGAATCGTCTCATAGTTCTGATCGTCCGTTCTGCAGGATGAGTCGTCTCATAGTTCTGTGTCTGGATTATCTGCAGACTGACGAGACATCCAAGAGAAAGTGTCTAAATAAAAAATCTAGCTTGCGTGTGATGGAAGAGAGAGTGTGTGTCTGACATGACCAGATAAAACTTTTATGACAAGTGCTGTATCGCCCAAGGATAGACACACACACACACACACACACACACACACACACACATACAAACTCAGAATACACACATGGAGAAGGCAGACGGATACACACACACGTATAGAAGACTTACACACGTAGAATAAACCTACACACACCTGCCAACTTGTGGAAGTTTCTGGAGTCGAACTGACACACACACACACGCACGCACGCACGCACACACAGTCGTGTCTCCATCACTTTAGGACAGGACTTCCCAACCTTTTGTAATTTGAGGCCCACATCTGATTGTTAAAACATTTCCGAGGACCACCTTCCCAAATAAAGGAGAAACTGGGATATAAACATGTCAGCGTCCGCTGTACTGACCCACATACATATTCAGCTTACCCTCTCCCATCACTGCTTGCCACTATGAATCCAGACTATTCAGGGTCGTATGTCCTCACCACACGCTTTGAGCTTTAACTGGTGCAGGTTTGTCACCAAAACGACTTACGAAATGCTCCATTTTGTGTCACTGGATCCGAGAACGTTAGCTACTCTATGTCTATAAAGGGTTAGGGGGGTGAACCCTAACTCATTTTAAACAATTATTTCCATTTAAAATAAAGGCATTTTAATTTTGTTCAAACACTACAGTGTGCTTTGGATTATTTTTGAGGGAGACTTGCATTTTGGTCTTTTTTGGGACCTTCACAAGATTGAACGTATCCAAAATGACATCAGGATGTTGGGATTTAGTCAGCAGCTGCTAAGCCTTCATCCTACCAATGATTGGGTGCTTTTGACTGGAATCAATACATTGACATTTAAATAGCACTAATTAAAACAGAAACAGAAAACAATGATATGAAGTCATTAGGAACAAATTGACTGACAAAGTCATGATGTATGATAGAATGAAGCAGCTGAGATATGACAACAAGTAGGCCTCTGCTGGTAAGAAGAGGGTTAACTAGCCAACTTTCATGTGCTCAGGTTCGAGGGCAGCAGGATCCAATCACTGCAAGACTGCAGCCATTGTCCTCAGATAGAAAATGGAAGATATAGGCGGAGGAGAGGAAAGGAAATGAAGAAATGATGAGTGAGAAGGTGGGGAAAAGTGAAAAGAAGAAGGAAAGGCTGTGATTGAAAATGAAAGAGGGAAAGGGTAGAGGAGATTACCTCGAAGAGAGAGATAAGAAAACAAGACATAACAAATCCACAGAGCATAGAATTGGAGAAAGGAAAAGTTATTACAGATAAAAAAAGTCATAAAGAGGAGGAGTAGAAAAAGCAAGAAAAGAGGTCCAAAAGACGAGAGGGAAAAAGAAAGAAAAGCAAGAAGATAAGGAACAGATGTGAAAATGGGGAAACGAAAGCCAATAAAGAGAGGTTTAAGCAAAATGAAGTAAAAGAGAAAATAACAGGTCTGAGCCCGACGCCAGGAAAGTAATAGAGAGCAAAATCAAGGATTGAAAAGAAATAGACGAGAAGAGCAGCGAGGGAAAAAATACAGACAGTCAGAGCTGGAGGAAAGAAAAAATAAGAGGTAGGTAAAACGCAATAGAGAGGAAAGAAGTGATGAATGAGAAGAACTAAAGCAGAAGTGGAGAATCACCAACTGTGAAATGGAAACCAGGATGGGACACACATCCCTGGTTAAGAAACAAAGGATGGTATGGAGAGACCTGATGACAGAGACATACTGTAGGGAGAAAGAAAGAAAGAAAGAAAGAAAGAGTCCATATCTCGTTCTAATAGTCCTCCAATATGACTGTAATTCTCTGGAGACGGAGACGGCCTACAGTTAGCTGTTGAAGTGATTATCGTTCTTCACGCATTGTGAATTCTCAGTCCCGCCATAATGCGTCGATGTCTTTAAAAGAAATGTAGTGGTCAAAACAACAACCAAACAACCAAACTGGTCTCCAACACCGGTCTCCTGGTTGAAAGTCCTGTGTTTGTTGGACCCCATCCAGCTCCCCTCCTGACCGTCATCAGCTGTCTCTCACTTTTTATTCTACGTCACTAGCTCTGAGCGCAGCATGGTCACGCTGATGTGTTTGCATTGCAGTCAGTACAGACTACATAGTGAACGCAACACGCCAAAAGCAACAAAGGCGTTGTTATTGCGTTGTTAAATTACTGTGTCATTCATACGGCCTTTGGTGAGACCGGGCTGAGACCTTGAGTCACTTACAGTGTGTGAATGCTGCGACACAGTTCCGATGTCGGACTCTGGCGTGTAATAAGCAGGATAATGTACAGCGAGCCGGTCACTGTTGTGAAAAAGACGCCTTCAGGGTGATGCCAGATGCAGCATCGCCCTGTCAGGGTTTATTTCACAACAGTCGCCGACTCTTACTTCTTGTAGCAACAGAACCGTATAACACATTTTGCTTCCCCCAACATGATGATCAACTTGTTTGACATTAAGCCTTGAACTAATGGAGGTTCATCTGGGCTAACTGCAAATACTATTTCATTTCATGGTTTAAAAATATGGCAACACCGGTTTGTGTAGAAATGGAGGTAAGTAAAAGTCGTTGTTTGACATTTCAAAAGGTGAGAAGTTTTAAAACCAGCCGTTGAGTGACAGCAGCTAACAGCTATTGAGTGATTGCTGCTTGACCTTTTCACATGCAGCATCCAGCGCTGCAGAGAAGCTGAAGTGGAACAGCAATAAATCTCCACCCAGCGGCTCCTCGGAGACATTGAGAGCTGCGGTATTCAATGCCACTACGGAAAAGTGCATGTATTCAGTGTGCACACATCTGCATGTTTTCATGAAACTGCATGATTGTGTGTGTGTGTGTGTGTGTGTGTGTGCAGCAGGCAGTCTGGGTAAACTTTAAAAAAGTGATTTTGATTAGTTCAGTGTTTTGGTCATGAAAACTTCCCTCCCAGTAGAAAGCCAGCAGCCTTGATTAGTGGAAGTAAATGTCTTCACCTTAACCTGAGCCCCAAACCTCCACGGAGATTCAAAGTTCCATGTAAAGTGTTTTATGGTCATGATGTAGCTGTTTAGAGGCTGAGGTCTACATGTTCTGGTGTATATCAGCGTGCTGTCGAGCTGTCAGCCTCTCTGAGTAGAACCAAAATGAAATTACAGATAATAAATGAAAGTGGCGGCTTGGTTTCGCCGTCAGAAATGTCAGCGGCGTCTGAAGAATAGAGGGAGATGGAGAGGAAGACAGTGAGAAGGGAAAGATGAAATGAAGGCAAAGAAAAGAGAAGACGACCTACAGTCACGTTAGTGGACCCATGCCCATCACACACCACAACTATGCTTTCCTTAGATTATAACATTTGTTTGCACAAAGAGGCGTATAAATGCCACGATAATGTGCAAGGCGTTCAGTGTGCAATAAGTACGCCTTTCTTGATTTCCTTGTGTCATTTGTACACCATGTATCCTGTACTGACTGCAATGTAAACACATCCACGTAAATGCGTGATTGTTGTGTTTTTTTATTGACATTTGTGACGTGTTTTCTGTAGTTGTTTCTGTTAGTTTACTTACGCTCTGTCCAGACAGGGAACGTTAGCATTTCCCGGCGGCTGCCTCGTGGAAACGCTGCGAGTTTCATGTGTGTGGCATCCACACCGGCAGCGTGTCTGCTGCTGCTGTCAGCCCTTTCTTTCTACTTAGAGTTTGCCTTTCATAATGGACATTTCATTTACATTTATTTTAGACAGAAAAAGATTAAGAAGCGTGTGGTAATCTGTAAATAATAGTAATAATCCACAATTAAAACCCCAGTACTTGATTCATTCATGGAGCTCTGCAAGTCACTGCATGTTCTACAACACTGTCCTTAACAAATGAAGATTTCTGTCCACAGAAAGAAACCCTTGAGGGCTTTTATTTTGAATTGAAAGCAGGAAGTGTCGATTTAACTATAAATCTTTACTTTTTTTCATGTCCGTGACATATTCTACAGATACAGACATGTAAACTGTAGAGACCTCGAATCTCTAGCAGAAACGCAGCTGACAGGCAGCCGAGCCGCGCTGCCGACACGCGGCCGAGCCGCCGCGCTGCCGACACGCGGCCGAGCCCTGCTGCTGTCGTTCCCTTTGTGGACAGGGCGTTACTTATTGTAAGCCCAACCATGCCGTTTTCTCTTACCCTAACTAAGTGGTTTTCTTGCCTAAACTGTGGACATTTGTGTGTACAAAATGATAAACGCTAAATTGCGTACTCATGACACGCAGAATGTCCATGTAATATCGTGTTATTTATACGCCTTCCGGTGAGACCAGGTTGAACATGTCAACATGTACACAGTCCTCAACGGATGCAGCCCCTGAATTGGAACGTGGCAACTATGGTAGCTGTTCCATCGGCACACTAACCCTCCATGAGGAGGGATTATTTCCCTACAGGAATCAATACCATTATTATATGTGTTGGTGTTGTTTTCCTTTAGGCTTAAGGCCTTCATTCCTACCAGAGAGCCCTTTACAGCCATCTTTATAAAACACATAAACTTCAGAGCCCCATCAAGCAGGTTATTACTATTCCTGTCCTTTCAAAGACTTTTACTGTGTTTTTGATCAATGGTCGGAGCGTGGCGGTAATGTAGCCGAGGCTACGGCTTCCCATTTTACTGGGGACACCCACACACTATAAATCATGCACACTCGTGGCCCTGCAAGATGCAGTGGATTAAAGCATCCACCAAATGGAATAATAGATCAACTTTCTCTTTCAACAGTTCCTATTTGTTTGATCTGGCTCTCTCATCTATTTATGCAGTCTACGCTGCTGTGTGAGTGTGTGTGCGTGTGTGTGTGTGTGTGCGTGTGTGTGTGTGTGTGTGTGCCTTATTTTTTTTGGTGCAACAGTTTAAGTATTTAATTAAAAAAAAGACAATGCATTTACGTTTCTTTTTATAGCCAGAATCACTACATCATACGCAGAAGTTACTTATGACTTTGGTGGAAGAATAAGACAATAATAGCACTTTGATTTAAGCTTAAAGGAGCTAAATTCAGAGCATTAATATAGCAGCAAACAACTATTGTCTGTGTAAAGATAAAGAGGAGTAATGTCTACCTGAACATGCTGTGGATTTGGAATTTATTACCTTTAATTTTTTTACTTCAAAATATGCAAAGTATCATAGCTAACATACATTATGGAAGATGTAGGTTTTAAACAGTGTTTCTAAAGCTTTTCTGTTCAAGTGTTGTCCCTTTTCTTAAAAACCAGGACAATACTTTATTTGAAGTTGTGCTCTCGAGGGATTGTAGAACTCCACTAATTCATTAAAAACACACTTGTGTGCAGGATAATTATTATAATCAGAGTAACTAGAAGGCACACAGAGAGTTCTCCAACATCCTGCCACGCTTTAAAGCCTCATTGCTTGAATTAAATGTTAAGTCAGAGTGATTTATTGGCCTCGGGATGTAAAAACACATCTAATCTTTAATCTCTGCTCACTTCAGAGTTATGAATAAAACAAAAAAAATCATCTAATGGCAGAAATCCAAAGAACCAAATCATGTTGAAAATGTAATAAATCGTTGTTTGGACCATTTGTGTTTTTTTTGACGAATGGATTGTCAGAACATAAGTACGTACGGGTCCGTTGGGCTCGGAGCGAGCTCCGGTTCTCCTGGCTGACTGAGCAAGAAAGTATTAAACTGCTGCTGTCGGCAGTTCAACGCTTCATGTCACCTCAGTTCAAAATGTCAGGTTTTTAAGAACAGCAAAGATGAATGTTTAATTTGATGATTGTGCTTTTTGTCAAAACACAAGTTTTTACAGAATGTCCTTAAGCCATACCACAGTTTAACCTTTCAATATGAATCAAAACATGTAAGATCAGTCAGATCAGAAATAATGTTGCAAGATGTCTTGTATTTAACAGCTGTGAATCTGTTGATTTTCATTCATTCATTTCATCATAATTTTATTGCATGCTGTTGTTGTTTATGACCTCGCTAGCAGCACGGCTCTAGGGATGGTATTCTGTCTGTCTGTCTGTCTGTCCACTACTTTAGTCCAGACTAAATCTGGTATGCACATTCATGAATGTGTTATAATAACTTTGATGATTCCTTAACCCTTCATATAGCGCCATAATCAGGTCAAAGTTTCAATTACAATTAATGTCAATTAAGGATATGAATAATGTTAAGGTTCATCACATCCCAGCTACTCAGTAAACACTGAAGCAAAGCTCTTCTCATTGGCTGGAGGCCACTAACGCTGTTTAGCCGTCCCTCGCTGCTGTTTAGAAGTCAACTTTGTAATTTCTCTTCCATTTATGATTCATTGCTTCCTGCATGATAAGAGGATTTTTCCTTCAGTGTCCAAAACCAAACAGCTGTGTTTAATTAGGTTAAACGAGGTGAATGTATTGGGTCTTATCAGGAGGACTGGGCTGCTGTTCTCTGTCGGGGTTTAGGCTGAAAGCACAGGTGTGTGTTTTGGTACAAATATTGTTAAATGTATTCTCCTGTCATCGTTCATTTCATTGATGATGATAATGATTAAACTCATTAAACTGATTAAACCCTGTGAAAGCTGACTCTGCCATTTGTCCTGCCACATTTTGTCTCCTTTGTATCTCTACCATCACGTCCTACTATAGATGCAGATATGTTTTTAATTTTCCTCACTTATGCGTGCCTATCTTCTATTATTAGTATCACGGCCTAATCTGCATTAGTAATATGCATTTTAATGAACAATTATTATTCAGACACAACCCACATTGTTCCCTGTAATATGTAAAGCAGGTTTTATCCCAGTTTAATTGCGTGATTTGTAAAGGTTTATTTTTGGAAATACACGTCAGTCACTTTAGAAAACAGATATCAGTTCGTTCTCTGTGCATCCTGACTTGTTTAGCCTAGCTTAGCACAAAGACTGGAAGCAGGGGGACACTAGACCTACCAGCATCTCCACAGCTGTTCACTGCTGATTTGAGGACTAGCAAGTTAGTCACCAGTCCATGGAGGAGTCGCCAGGGCTTTTCTGAACAGTGGTGACTCAAGAAACAACTCCAATGTGTAACTGATTATATAATTTATCATATTGTTTCACTTTTGAAAGATGAAGACGAGCCGTTTCCCCTTCTTCGAGTCTTTATGATGGAAGAATGGAACCTACTTGTTCAGTCTGCTTCTTACCACATATTTAACGTATACATCCTCTTCCTCTTCTCCAATGCATCTAGGCGTTGAGTGCATCGTGGTTTTACCTGATCCAAGGAGTCAATGGGATCCTATCTTCGGCACCTGCGTCTTCCTCTTCTCCTTCCTCATCCCCGTCGCTATCATCAGCATCTGCTACAGCCTGATGGTCAAGCGCCTGCGCAACGTTCGCATCCTGTCCGGCTCCAAGGAAAAGGACCGCAACCTGCGGCGTATCACCAGGATGGTCCTTGTGGTGGTGGCGGCCTTCGTCGTCTGTTGGACCCCCATCCAGATCATGGTCCTGGCTCAGTCGCTGGGCTTCAACCTGAGCAGCTTATTCACGCTGGTCCTGATGCACTTCTGCATCGCGCTGGGCTACGTCAACAGCAGCTTGAATCCCGTGCTCTATGCCTTCCTGGATGAGAACTTCAAGCGCTGCTTCCGCGAGTTCTGCAACCCGTCGCCGTTCCGCCTCGACACCCAGCAGTCGGGCAGGATGAGGAGCATCGCTAGGGAGGTGGCGGCGGCGTACAGCTGCAAGGCTGATGGTGGGGGGCATGGAGGAGGGACACCTAATCCAGCATTAATAGGCGTGGAGCTCCCCTTGGTGGGGGTAGACCCCCAACACAGGGGACAGCAACATGGGAAAGGGAACTCCAACACAGAATTGACTCAGATTACAGCTCTATAGCGGCACGAGCCCCCCCGCCCCCCAACTAGAAGACTGGCCTGGGGTGGGGGGGAGGGAGATGAGGAGGATGGAGTCGAAAGGAAAAGAATTTAGGATTATGGACCGGGATGACAAACATACGGTGCTTTCAGTATATGGCTGGAGGGAGACATAGAGTGGGACCCTCCCCCGGTTGACATCCGGGTAGGAGATGGTTCCATGTACGGTATGGGACGAGCTCAGACCATTATGGACTAGTACGACCCGAACTCCACGGAGGCGGTAAGATATTTTGTAATGTGATCCGACTATCTTTATGTGGACGTTAACACAGAACCGCATTATTCGACACGTATTGCAGCTCCAAAAACAAACAGCCTCTCTAACAGATACTGTTAGTGTGAAATACAGAAAGAACTCTTTCACTGCAATTTATTGTGTCTTTATCAGTTGATGTTTCCGACTAAAGGACTTTATGTCATGAGAGTGTCCCACACTGATCACCAGTAAGGGGTCTTTATTGTGATGGTTTCTCTAAAACAATGGGAATATGCTGCTGAGCCCCTTTTAAGGACTTAAATGGGCACACTAAGTATAATGTGATATTTCAGCCTGCAGACAGGAAGTTGGATGTAATATGTGCTAACGATAGCCGGCATGAGGAAAAGAACAAAAGAACAACGTGCAACGAGCTACTTATGAACAATATTTCTTAAACTGTGTCTGTGGACCCCGAGGGGTCACATGAATGTTATTTCTCGTATAGGAGCGACGTTTCTCAATGTGTTGTTCTGCATCAAAATAAGCCTGAGAAACCTCCAAGATTCTTATTGCGATTTTTAAAAACTTTCTATGATCACCTTCTGGGGGGGGGTTTAGAGTTTGGGGCTGGGGACGACTGGTGGGATGGTAACCTAAAGAAACAGCAAAAAGTGAACAACAGAATCAGTGTTTGGGACAAGCCAAGCCTGGTATTAACTCCTCTGCCTCTTCTTCTTCTTCTTCTTCTTCTTCTTCTTCTTCTTCTTCTTCTTCTTCTTCTTGTTCTTCTTTCTAAAAGCAGAATTTGTTGGATAACAATTAAGTGATTAGTGGTTAATGACTTTGTTCTTCTCAATAGGAATAAAGATTGAAAAACAATGCTAACCAGATGTTATTTACAACACATCTGTGATTGAACTTTTCAGGACAGTATCTTTAACGATAAATACAAGGAGATATACACTATAGCCCGAACCTGATAGCAGAGCTACACACATTGAGCCAACATTGCCACAGTTACTGAATGTTTGCTAGTAATGATGATGACTTTCTATGACCTGTCTCCCAAAATGACCTTTCCATACAACCAAACTGCATTGTGAGTTATGTTTAGAGGGATAGAACATATTTTGTTGTTGTCATTGCATTTGTTTTTGACATATCACAAATATGTAATGATAATAAATAATGTAATGATAGTCAACCAATGCAGGACTTTCACCCAGGAAACCGCAGTCGTGTCCCGTGTGAAAGCAAAACGTTCACTAATTTCAATTTGCGTCCGCAGCTTGAATAACATAACAAAGCTCATTTTAAGCCAATCCTTAATATTAACCATCATAACCAAGTAGTTTAGTTGGGTTTTTGTTTTATTTAGTTTCAATGTACAACGTTGATCATGTGTTTAAAACTGTGACCGTAATCCGGGAGAAAATATGTTTCCCTACAAACATGATTGAAATTGCAGTTTAGTCGTATGGGAACATGACTGAGGAGACGGGGCTGCTACCTATCTTTAGGATTTCATCTGTTCTGATTCTGCTTGTGACTCCGATTGAATCCTAGTTTTGAATCTTTGCATATTGTTTGAGTACAAACAGAAACCACTGATCGGATTTTAGCTTCGATCAAGAGTACCTTTTCATAAACTAAGAGGGGAAAAAACCTTCATTCTTGTACCTGTTTCAGAAAAACACCACCTCAAGCTCTAGTTCTTATACATTTCTGTTTAACTCCAATTCCAAACCATATTTTGATCTGTTAGGGACTCAATGTGTAACTGCCCAACACCTGAAGCTCTGACTGTTTTGGTGGTAACGTTGAAATTATCACCACAATTGTAGGGATATGATTAGTTTAACACTTTCTAGTAAAATAATACAGTCTCAGGTTGAAAGGGAGGTCACCATCAGTTACTCAAGCTACTAAATGTGACCCACTGTGGAAAGGACAGGTGTAATATAAATATGACAACATTAGATATTTATCTACAGCACCATCTGAGAAATCCTGTTTAACTACAACCAAAGCTTGTGGTTCTATTCTCCTTGACGTCTACCAGTACATAATGACAAATATAATCACAGATGTTTTGAAAATGACACATCTGGGTGTGCTGTCCCAGGTCTGTAGCTGCTGTCAGGTTTGGGGGATGAGAGGTGAAACTGACGGGGGGTTCGGGTCGAGGTTGAGATCGGTAATGTTTGGCGCTGAACTCCGGGGTTTCACATATTTTGTGGTCGGGACATTTTCATTGGGCAGGGTTGGGTTGGGTTGGGTTGGATTGGATTGGGTTGGGTTAGGTTGGGTTGGATTGGGTTGGGTTAGGTTGGGTTGGATTGGGTTGGGTTGGGTTGGATTGGATTGGGTTGGGTTGGGTTGGGTTGGATTGGGTTGAGTTGGGTTTCGTTGGATTGGGTTGGGTTGGGTTGGATTGCTATCCGCGACTCATTTTAGACTCCCGGCACCGCGGTGGCAGAGCAGGAGGATGGGGTCACGGTGCTCTGACCCCACTCCAAAGGGACAAAGGGGCTCTCTCTCTCTTCTTCGTGTCTTAAAGTGGAAATCAACCCTGAAACATGAACCACATTTTCATTTTCCTGGACAGTTATACTACATACAGTATTCAAACTGTTGCACATCTTCTTGACCTTTAAACTGACATAAATATAAAAAATATGAACCATTATGATGGAATGATAAATATAATATGAATTACTCATGTCCTTAACTGGAATTGTGTTTCTCACATAACAAATCTAAAGGCCTTTACATACTCGCCTGCGTATTATACGTCTAGGGCTTTTATTGTGAAGGTAAGAACGGAAGGAGTGGATCTGGTCTGCGCTGACAGCGGTCAAGTTCGCCATCTTGGTTTCGGACTCTGAAGCCTCTGTGTTGTTGTTTTGTAAATACACATCGGATTTACGATCTGGCGCATCCAGTTACAAAAGTCTTTAACAAAACTGTAACCATGGCCATAAATAAATGCATATATCAAAATACGAGTAGTTTTACAATGCCATAGAATCTTTGTTTATGAATCTCAATGTTTTAACGTGAGGAATTAAAGAAAATAACAGTTTGATTTAGTATTTTGAAGTTACACACTTTCCAACTGCTCTGATGGTTTTGACTGCAGTTCCACTTCAACTGTCCAGACTTTAAGAATCAACATGTGGATTTGGTTTTAGGGTTGGGGTCCCCTTTAATTTCATATTTGTGTCTCTTCATATAATTTGGTAATTTTTGATTAAGATGTGTTTGTGTGAGTTTAAAACATTTGTGCTTTTTTTCCTTTTCACATATCTTTGATGATATATTCTGGTGAATTTCAGGACAGCGAGTCGACACCGTCTGCTGGCACGAAGGGTTGTGGATTTGCTGTTTACGTTGTGTTTTGTACGAGTCAGCTTCTTTGCTGCAGTTACTCTTTGCAGCGCTATAAGTATAAATCTTAATTTTTGTCTTCTTTTTGTTTGAGAGGAACAATTCTATGAACTTACATTGCCTTAAATATCAAGTGAAGTCTGTTAACTGAAGCTCGCTCTCTTACTGGATAAAATGTGTTCTAGTTTTTACTGGTGCTTCGCTGTTAGTTTATACTAGTCCAGACCTGTATTCATAAAGCTACAGACGCTAAAGGGTTGCCTCTTGGCATCGCTGTCAGACACCGTGGGACGCTGACCAGCCGTTGCTATTTGACGAGTTGGGAGTGGGAAGGGGTTGACAGTACAGGTATACTGGTATTACCTGTACCTGAACCTACTCTGAAAAAAATATCTGTAGAAAAACAGAAAATGTTCATGCAGAAAAGTACCAGAACATTTCCCGTTAAGTTTACGGACATTTCCTTCAACCCTAAAATGGAAATTTCTGTTGATTTACAGGACGTCCTCCGTTCCATTCACAGACACGTCTGTTAATCTTACAACGGATCACTTCCGTAAATTTACAGTCTATCGGACACTTCCGTCGATCCCATATCAGAAATGTATGTTAACTTACAGAACATCCCCACAGCAGATATACATTATTTTCTTCTTCTTCAATTCTAAAATACAATAATAATCACCAGACCAATGTAATGTTCTAATGTGATCAAATTACTATTTGAAGAGCTATTAGGCTACAGCAACATGATCAAATCAATCCAACACAATAAATACAGTTGAACATGTTTATTTTTTCTTCTTCAGATATTTTTTGTGACAACTGAAACACAGCTCCTTTTGACTTCATGCCATAAGCACGATAATACACTCCGAGGTGTTCGGTTATAGAAAATAATGGACTCCATTGTGCAATACATTCTGATATCCAAATACACGGACACATTATCCAATAGTGCCTGCAAATCCCGAACTTTCCTTTCAGCTCACTGTTGAAGTTTTGAAACTCAAACGTGAAGTGGGGGGGCTAATCTGGTATAAAGAATATTGAAATGGTTGAAATACGTTACCGAGGTTTTATTTACGTCTTTACCACGTAAATAAATGTATCACACATTCTCGGAGCTCCCATTTTACACCATCCCCCTTCATGGCATCCCTCGATATCCATGGAGTCTGTTGTGAGATAGTTTTATGAATACCGGTCGTGTTTTGTACAACCTAGCAGACTTTGTGTAGGAAAAAAGGCCGGAGCATCGAGGACACTGGCTTCAACATGATTCACCTTTCTGAAGACGTGCTATAACGCAGCTGTGAGGCTCTCTGTGCTTAACTGTCACTGTTAAACTGAAGACTCTACAATATTTTGTATTAACTGTTTGGTGTTTTTTTGTAGCACAAAACTACATAAACTCATACACGGAGAGGGTGAAATCCTGTTGAACAATGCAGAGTGAGCATAAATATACTGTCCATTAGCTCTGTATAATCATTCTGTTTGAATATTACACTTCTGTAAAAGTATAAAACATGGTTCTGATCATCATTTAACCCGACCTCTTTCTCTGGTTGTTCTCGGTGTATAAATAAAAAGTATTTCTCGCCAGCCGTAATGGTACGTATCGTTACCTCCGTGCATCCGAACGCAGGGAGATTCCTTTCATTCGTTTACATTTTACAGACCACATGAATGTCAAATGAAAAACCTGTTTGAAAATCCAAATCTAGGAAGAAAAAAAACAATGTTGATGTTGTTGTTATTACTATTATTGCTATGAAAAGAGAAGAACAGTGTCGCATTAGTGTTTTTTTGCTGTGCGGGAGACTGTCTGGTATGTATCTATGTATTACTTGTGGACCGCATTTTGCTCACTGCCTGAGTTATGAAATGAAACAGTTCTTAGGGCTCAAATATGAAGAGGACTTTTTGATGTTGTTGCTGTCGAGGCGCCACTTTTAAACTTCTCCTCACCTTTTTTTCAACCACAAATCCACTCACACAGTTCGGCTGTGAACACAAAACTTGAAGTGGTTTCTACGCTTCTTATCTGGCGTTGGGGGTCGGGACTATACTGTAGGTCCGAGCATCAGCTAAAGGCTCAAATGTGATGTAATTCTATCAGTTTGAATAGGAACTGATATCTAATCAGTGGGATTGTAATCTTGGTTGTGATTGGTTGGGTCCGGTGACGGAGCTGTTTGAATGGCATCACTCTGGCTGTAGCGACATAAACGTACTGTTTCCTGTTCTGCAGACGGCGGACTGGACTACCATGCTAGCTGGCTTGTTGTCATTGCATAGAGACTTTTTGCTGAAGCTTGAATTTTAAAATGTATATTTTTCTCTGCATATGAAATGAATAAACAAACGATGGCTATGTATGACTCATTGTTTTATTGTTTGGACTATTTGACTCCAAATGGGATCGGAAGGACTCACAATGCAGAGTTCACCATTAATACACTCAATATTCATATTTTATATATAAATATATATATAGTTCTCTCGTAGATAGAAACACACCTTTCATGGTCTTGGGGTTTTTGTTTGGTCAGTTTCCTGTTTTATTTTGAAAGTTCAATCCTCATGTGTCGTGTTTGGTTTTACTTCCTGTCTTTGTGTGTTTTCCCTCCTTTTTGATTGTCTGCCCCGCCCTAATCCGTCTCACCTGTTCCTCATCAGTCCCAAGGCCTATGGAAAGGAGGCTGGGTCACGGGGTTTAACACATGCGCAGTGGAACTGGTTGCCATTGGTTCAATTTCCAGATTTGACTGCATGTGTTGTACCCCGAGGACATGACGCGATGATGGCGTGTGACGTGATGATGACGCGTGACGCGTGATGACGCGTGACGCGATGATGACGCGATGATGACGCGTGATGACGACGCGTGACGCGATGACGACGCGTAACGCGATGACGACGCGTGATGACGCGTGACGCGATGATGACGCGTGATGACGCGTGACGCGATGATGACGCGTGGTGACGCGATGATGACGCGTGATGACACGTGACGCGATGATGACGCGTGACGCGATGATGACGCGTGATGACGCATGACGCGATAATGACGCGTGATGACGCGTGACGCGATGATGACGCATGATGACGCGATGATGACGCGTGATGACGCGTGACGCGATGATGCCGCATAACGCGATGATGACGCGTGATGACACGTGACGCGATGATGACGCGTGACACGATGATGACGTGTGACGCGTGGCGCGATGATGACGCGTGACGCGATGATGACGCGTGATGACGACGGGTGACGCGATGACGACGCGTGATGACACGTGACGCGATGATGACGCGTGACGCGATGATGACGCGTGACGCGATGATGACGCATGATGACGCGATGATGACGCATGATGACGCGATGATGACGCGTGATGACGCGTGACGCGATGATGCCGCATAACGCGATGATGACGCGTGATGACACGTGACGCGATGATGACGCGTGACACGATGATGACGTGAGACGCGATAATGACGTGTGACACGATGATGACGCGTGATGACACGTGACGCGATGATGACGCGTGACGCGATGATGACGTGTGACGCGATGATGACGCGTGACGCGATGATGACGCGATGATGACCCGATGATGACGCGTGACGCGATGATGACCCAATGATGACGTGTGACGCGATGATGACGCTTGATGACACGTGGTGCGATGATGACGCGTGACGCAATGATGACTTGTGACACGTGACGCGATGATGACGTTTGACCCTCACGTGATCCTCGGTTCATCCTCCCTGCCCGCCCTTCTTGCTCGGACCACGCCGATCTTTGAACTCCAACTTCATTTTGATCTCAATTAGACACCTCTTAGGCGTCGTGACTGCATCTCTCACGGTAGCGACGCTGAACCATCACGGTGACAAAGAGACATAGAAAGAGACGTCACACACACTGACTCACAATGTGAAAACAATAAGGGCTGGTAAAAAGCACTGATATGAACTGAGATAATGTTTAAGACGTGTGATTGGACAAAAACACCTTAGTTAGCCACAAACTCTAACTAAGCTAGTTAGCTATAGCTTGCTCACAGTAACTAGTGATGTGCAATAAGTCCTGGTCTTACTGGTAACAAGACCGACGGCTGGCCTCTGCATGTACGATACCGAGACCCTGAAGCTGACGCAGCTGAATGGAGTTCAGTCACGTGTCATGTTTTCAGTGAAGAAGGCCGATACAGTCTCGGCCTTTCAGAAACTAAATGTCCTTCGTTATTCTCCCAGCTGTCAGCAGCTCGGCTGTTCAGGTGTGCATCTGAATCTCACCGAGGCCGAACATGCTCAGAGTATGTCGGTGAGACGCTGTAGATCTGAAACTCCGGTACTCATGTTGTGTAGTTGATGGTGTTCCCTCTGATGATTAGTTCATTATGTCATTCACAGTGATACAGCCTTCTCTTCTCCTACTCTGCAGGTTCAGACTGTTGTATTGAGGAACTAATGATCTTTTATTTTTAATAAGAAACTTTGACTGTCACATTGGTATATTATTATATATAGTATAGAGAGAGAGGAGGAGGAAGAGGAGGAGGAGGAAGAGGAAGAGGATGAGGAGGAAGAGGAGGAGGAGGAGGGAGAGAGAGAGGAGGAGGAAGAGGAGGAGGAGGAGGGAGAGAGGGAAGAGGAGGAGGAAGAGGAGGAGGAGGAGG
>CM025831.1:35892023-35917081 GCA_014673565.1 Sebastes schlegelii | reverse complement strand
AGAGAGAGAGAGAAGAGAGAGAGAACTGAAGAATCTCTGATATCCCTCTCGCTCTCTCTCTCTCTCTCTCTCCTCTCTCTCTCTCTGTCTCTCTCTCTCCTCTCGTCTCTCTCTCTCTCCTGGCGGGGCATGTGTGTGATGGGGGGGTGTCCGGCTCCTGCCCGGGCATCAACGAGGCACACCAGGTTTCAACCAGATGACCGGCTCCCTGCCTCCACTGCCTGCTCCTCCTTTTCTTTTGTGAAATAAACTCTTTGAATCTTTGTCTTACCTGTGTCAGCGTCTGTTTTGGGGTCCAAGCCTAACCTAAACGTAACATGTTTCCTGTCGCAGCTGCTGACTTCCATTACTCATTAGCCGCTCTGGTTACAGACAGCTAATGTTACATGTGACATCTCCAACACTGGCCCACCTCAACCTCCCAGTTCAATACATACTGTAGTGTTCTGTTCTTGTTGTTTTAACACTTGTCCTTTATCTTTTTGTAATGTTATATTGCACCAAAAAAAAATCTATTTCCACCTTTGAAATATTTGCAAGCCAAGTATGACCATAATACTTCATCCATCTGTGGACGACACCAGATTAGCGGACAGCGAGCCGAGCTTTTCACAGGCAGCAGCAGCAACTCCCTGTTCTCCACATGTGATCCGTTATATCACAGTCCTCTTTATGATAACCTCATTCAATCATCCCAGCAGGAGGCGGAGAGCTGCTCACAGCCACAGTGTGACAGCACCGTATAGTATCAAAGAAAGGTTTTCCATTCTGTCTTTATGATGTGATAAGCCTCTATACCGACGCACATGTTCCCCCTACAGTAACCGTTGTTTCCTCAGCAGGGAGAGGTGCGTTCACTGTCCTGCTGCATGTTGGCTTCCACAGAGCAAACAAAGAAAGATCACTGCCAGCGTCACAATGACCTCGGCTCTGTTAGAGAACGATAATGGTAAGCCAAGTGTGACACCATCAGACAATAACAGCAATACAATTACACTGAACTCATTTAGCAGGCAGCGGAGGAGGTGTGTGCTGTACTGCACATATACAGTAGAAACAGAATCACCACCATCGTCATCACAATACGAATAAATCATGAACAGATAAGTGCATGGATGCAACTGATGCTCACACTTCATCACATAAATACGACAGATGCTGCCATGCAATATCTAATCTAAATACTCATTCACACGCCGAGGGCAAAGCCTTCGGGAGCAGTTTTGGGGTTAAGTGTCTTGGTGAAGGACAATGATTAGTGGCAGAAGAGAGAAGAGATAGAACTAATGATGAAAGACGAGATGGAAGGAGGCAGAGAGACGGACAGATGAAGAGGAAGACAGACAGTTTGACAGAAGTGTTAGGTTAATGCTTCACGGTCATTATGTGTCTGTGTTTTAATTCTTTTATTAAATATTATTTGTCCAGGGAAATGTCTTTTTCTTGTATTGCCATATTACCACAGTAGCCTCGAGCTGAAGAGCATTTAGCAAGACAACAAATAATAGCCTTCATTGCTTCCATCCATTAGTTTAATTATAATGCGCTGCGTCCAACCTTTATGTATCTTATTAAACCTGACAGGCTCATTCATGGAGCGTGTGGAGGTGAGAATGTGTTTAACACCATGAATGGCCTCAGGCTTCAGACTGTCTCTTTATGACAGCAGGCTTTCACTGCTCTCACCAACATTTTCATATTTGTATCTAACAAATGTGTTGAGTGCATTTCCTTCTTTATAAAACTTTTTTTTATCCATATTTCAAATTTCTTTTTGCGACAAGCTCTGCAAACCAAATCCATAACTCTACCCAGCAGGCGCATGCCTCTCAGAATGGAAACATCAGGCTCTTGGTATGCACCGACTGCCTTGTTGATGATTGGTGGTTGGTTAGTTTGTTTGTGATACCCCCCCCTCAACCCAACACCTCCTTCCATAACTCACCAGCGATCAGATGGCCAACAGAATTATAAAGACGAGAGGAACAAAGAGGCGAGTAGAAAACCATTCCAGGTCTGTGCAACGGCAACATGCAGTAAAGGTTTTAACCAAAGAAGCGTGTGGTTTTCCTGCTCTCCGTATCTCAGCAAGTATATGCACATCAATTCTTGAGGTTAGTCCTCACTAGGGAGGACACAATATCAGACATTTAGTAGTCAATACCAATACCAATGAAATCCCACGATTCTCCAAACCAGTTCGATACCACGGTGAAAAATCAAAGACAAACAATAAAATCAATCCCATGTAGTTTCACATCCTTTATTACTGTTTGCATGCTGGTTTCTGTTGAGACGTTAAACAGGTCCTAATTCTCTCTATTATCTATTTGATATTGCTGTGAAGACATCACCATCCAACAACTGGATTCATTCAGGTTTCTCACCATAAACTACATTTTATCAACACCTCGTGATAACGTTGGAATCTACCTTCACCCAGTACTCCTTTGACTGAACAGAGAGAGAGAGAAAGCATCATAATGTAAGTAAATGGCACCTCCCGTGTTGAAATAAGAGAGCTAGTTACCGTTAGCTGTTAGCAGCTGGTAAGCAGCTGGTCCTGCACGGAGCTAACGGCTAACGTTAACTAGCTCTCATCCTGCCCATTTCAACATGGATTTGTTGTTGGCATTGTGGTATTATGGGGGAAAACATCCCCTGAATAGTCCCCGATAGTGAGTTTACTGCGTACCAAACACATTTTCTATCATCCCCAACGACCGGACAGCTTTAGACTTGAGTTGTCCAAAACTATTCATGAGTTCAATACTGAATAGTTCAGAAGAACGCCGTCATAGCTTTAAGGTAGGAATGAACTTTGCATCGGAAGGAGCCAGTTGAGGTGGTTCCTACATCTGGTTAGGACACCTCTCTGTGGAGGTGAGGCCAGAGGGATTCTATATCCTGTCATTACCCATCTGACTCTACGGGATGCCTGAGTTCTCCCAGAAGGAGCTCGAGGACGTGGCGAGGGAGGTAGCCTCCTACCTCCACACACCAGACCCAGATAAGCGGTGGGAAATGGATTGATGAATGGACCTCTTTTTCTCTGCATAACAATTTTACTCCCCACTATACACACACACGCACACCTTCGGTCTGCGGGAGGGTTTTTGACAAACCACAACGAGAGTCCTTGAGAAATCCTCTTCAGCTACATTTCAGCCCGTTGTGCTGCTCTTTCTGCTGCTACATCTGGTCACTTTGTCCACTGACCTTTGCTGCAGTCTTGTTTGTGAACGCTGCTTCTTTTGGTTTGAGCAAAATCCAGTCGGACAAATTCATCTGGATTTGCCTGCAGTGAGATGCAGGTTGACTTTCTGAGCATCTTCTGTTCCACTGTTGAGGATAATCGACAGAAACGGCTCTGAGGCGAAAGCCGGTGCATTTCAGTTCTTACTCTTTCCTCGTTGGTTAACTGCACAGATAATATTAATCTGTAGGATTTCATTTGACTTTATTAAGTTATGTTGATTATTAATTCTGCAGTTCTCTGTTCTCTGTTTTTAAACCACTTCATTATTAGCATCTTGGCTGCTGGGATTCTCTTTTGAAGAAGTAATGCATCAGTGCACGCAACCGGAGCAGATCCACAGTTATCATTTTAATAACAGCAGGATCTTTTCTGAGGAATAACAACCAATAACAATTTGGCTTTTAGAAGCACTTCATTAAACATAACTACCAACAATGTGTGTTTCCATTAAATGTGTTCTTATTTATCTGTTCTTGTATTTCCAGGAGTGAGTGGTGGGTGAATCAGGGAGGGATGGCCCTTTTAACTATCTCATTATGCAACACACAGAAGGCCGTGATCTAATGTCATACTTTATCAGGCTTATAAAAAGACACTTGATTATTAAAACTTGCTTCATCTCTGACTGTTCCGGCCGTGGATCCGTTTGTGTGTATTGGAGGTGATCCTGCCCTCTGCTTCTCTTTCCCCCCTCTCCTGCACCGCTGTTCCAGATCAGCAAGCAGGGTGAAGTTTAAAAGGCTCCGGAGGAGGAGGAGCCGGCGGGGCCAGTGGAGCCGGTTCGGCTGTCCAGGGTTGCGTGATGTGGACCGACTCGTGCCGTTCCTCTGTGTTTTTCTAGTTATCTATCTGTCTTACTGTGTCCGTGAGCTTGACTTTAGTTCAGTACTTGAAGTTGTGTAGCTGTCACTTCTGGTTCTGTTTAGTTAAATAAACCTTCTTTGCTGTTGCATCAACCTCTCTTTTCCTCATTTCCTCTTTTCCACCCGGTTTTACTTTTCATTGTTGAAATAATAACTTAACAATGTTCACTTTTAACGCTCGCTCCAAATACTGCGTCACTTGCTCCGTGCATTGCTCGTTGTGCTACATCACTTGACCGAATGCAAAAGCGTCCACATTCAACATATCCGGTGTTTGTAGAAACGTACAATGACAAAAAAAATTCCCGGCGACTGGGCTGAAGATTGTAGATTCACTAGAAATAAAAAAATATGATGCAACACAAAAGAACGTCTCCGTTCTCTCTGTGTGGTAAAAGGCCTTTTCTTTCAAAATCCACACCTCCGGTTAGTAAGAGAGGTTTGATCTGATCCCAAATTCAGTTTACAACTGGCCCTGATCTCAAGATTAAGACTTTGGATGCTCTCACCAGAGCCACAGACGACAGCGTGTGACTGTTCTCCAGGTTCAGAACATGACATCATTTGGCCTACGCCTTATCCAGAGCCACCTGCCATTTGTGCAGTACTCCTCATGATGAGTAAAGGAAACTGTAGAATGGATTGCTCCCTTGCTACAGATATTGTTAAGGCAGAATACAAAAAATATATAATCCTGCGTATAAATTATTTCAAAGTATGCAACACATAAAAGAAAAAAGAACCAGAAGACAGATTTGTCTTTGGTCTTTGTTGCAGGAATCAGCTCTGATGTGCTAGAAATGTTTAATCAATATCTAATCAATAGAATATAAAACTTTATTAATCCCTCAGGGGGATAAAAAGTTAAGGAACGCTTTGCTGCATATTGGAGGACAAAGGGATACATCCATATTCCCTCCACCACCACGTTACTGTTTTCTATTAAATGGTACCATTCAGGACGCCATGAAGTCTAACGGCCACAGAATGACCTCATATGGAGGCTTCATCCTCAGTAGAGCTACACAGCCAGCGGATGATATTCCCCAAAATGCATCTGTTAACAGCGCAGTACCCGCAGTGGAAATGAACAAGACTTTTATGATTAAACCCTAAAAATCCTCTCAGGTCTGCAGCTAGAATCCAGATAAACAGACGGTTGTGCTCACTCAGTCAGCCGCTTCCCAGTAGAACCACAATGTTCTACCATGTGTCACTGGTGTGCATGTCCATTAGTGTTCTAGACATCACTGAATGATTTCCAGAGCATGCTTTTCTCTGAGGGCAGTATGAGGGAAAGGGTTCAAAGGGAGAACGTATAATAGTTTTTACACGGTGAGATGAAAATACTAAAAGCACAAAGCTGAACAATCCACCTGACGATGTTCATTAGACAGACAGCTCCCGTGTTTCTCTTGATTTAGGACAAATTTGCACACATTTAATTTTTTTCCTTTTGGTTATCACGACCTGTTTCTGGCTCTGTACAGCGTGTATAAGCCCTACTGGTTCCACCTGGACGACAATAGAGACAGAGAGAGTAGAGAGCACAGAGTTCATGCAGCTCCCGAAGTTGACCTTTGCTCGACGCAGCGAAAAGCCGTCGTGCCGCGGACGTAAGCCGAGGGAAATAACGGGTTTCAGAGGTCAGTGGTGGCGTTGTCACGTTGTGTCTGAAAGGACCTTCAGTGAGAGACAGAGAGTGAAATGGAGAGAACTAAGAGAAAGAGATACTCAAGCAGAGGCAAAAAATAGATGAATGAATGAATAAAAACTGATGAATATCTGTTTATACCAGAGATTCATACAAGTCATTCGGGATTCTTACCTGAGAATTAAAAGTAAATCTAAAAGTATTTAACATTCAAAATGCTGTTTCAGTGTATTTCAAGGGAATCCAGAAACCAAAGGGGGAAGACCCCCTCCCCCCGCTTTGCTTTAGAAATCCTCCCTATCGTTGAGGTCTCAAGGTTGGCGAGTCTGGTCAAAGGATCATTAAAATCAGGTGCAGATTATCTGTTCATTAGAAATCTAGTTCTCAAGGTCAAAGAAAACATTATTATCCCCTCGGGGCAGTTTGTTGTCCAGTCAGCGAGACCACACAGCCATCACACAACAACAATACACACAATAAACAGCCTATTAAAGGCAATAAATACAAAGGCTTACAACAAACATCATTACAGGGCATTGTTTAGGAAACCAATGGCAGTCGGAACAAAAGAACTTCTGAGCCTGTTGGTAGAACAACCTGAACTCATTGAAGGGGGGATGGCTAGGATCAGCTGGGATCAGCTAGGATTAGCTGGGATCAGCTGGGATCAGCTAGGACTGACTGAGCCTTCTTCAAGGTCCTACTTTAGAACAAAGGAGTCAACTCATTCAGGGCGGTGCCTGCAATTTTGCTGCACACTTTGACTATGCCCTGCAAATTGTTCCTGTTTTTGAGGGTGAGCATCCCATAGCAGCTGATACAAGAGAAGGACAAGACAGATTCAATAAAACCAGAGTAAAACATGTTCATAAAAGTGTCACAGACATGTTGTCCTAAAGGTGGTCCAACAGAGGAACGCTTATCCAAGATGGAAAAGGTTTGCTCTCCGGCCATAATGACGTACTCATCAAGTTCTCAACACACGGCAATGTCTTGAGTACAAGGAGACATTGGCCTGATGGTGGCACTGAAAAAACACATAACTGGGTACATCACTGGGTCATCACTGGGTCATCACTGGGTCATCACTGGGTATATCACTGGGTACATCACTGGGTCATCACTGGGTACATAACTGGATATATCACTGGGTCATCACTGGGTACATCACTGGGTACCAGTAATATCCGGACAGCGTTTCACGGTAGGCCGTCTAAAAGTATCAAGATCAGGTTCAACCTCAGTGTCCTCAGGCAGTTCCAGCAGTGCAGATGTAATCCCCTGAGGAGCAGGCTTCACAGGACCAGCTGGGGAACAGCAAGTGTGGAGAATGAATGAGTAACACCTCCTCCTCCTCCTAATTCATCGGCTCCTCTTCATCGGCCTTTGATAGAAGCAGCTCGGCTGCCAACTGCTCGAGTGGAGCGGCTCAGCGGCCAACAGTGGAGGGCTATGTTTGGACCTGGCATTGTGCACCACGTCTAACAAGTGTGAATGTGAAGGAGGATGTCGTTGAAAGGAGGTTGAATATGTTAACGTGAGGCCACAAGGAAGAAGAATGTGTGAAACAATAAAGATGATATCTGCGGTTCTGTCCATCGTGAGTCCGATAATGTAGTGCAATGCTAAATTGGTAGACTACTCTTTTAATGCTAACAAAATCATTGTTTCATCATCTCAGTTTCTAATTAGATGGTGTGGTAATGAAAGAATAAGGACACACGTTTTAGGTTTTCAGAGGAACTGATGGAACAAAGTTACCGAGGCGAGGAGGAAAGAAGTGTAGGGGAAGGGCGAGCGTTCAGTTCTCTATAGCAAATGATACCAAAGGGATGACTTTGGAAAAAACCCTCCAATGTTGATGAGTCCAGGCGTCTCTGGCTGGACACGCCCTGCTAGAAGGATGCTAGCATTGATCTTTAAAATTCAAGTTATCTGTTTGTGCAGGCAGATCCGATGTCCTGCCCTAACAACACACAACACTAGAATTTTAATTCAGCAAAACATTAGTGAGGCTGAAAGCAGAACAACTTTAAAGTCAATGCAGCAGACTGCATCTACTGTTTGAGCTCTCTGAGTTTGTCTTCACTGAATGTTAAAGAACAGCTGGAGGTAATAAATGAAAGGCAGAGGGAGGACAGATCAATAAATAAAGTCTGGCGGTCCAATCCAAAATCTTATCGAGCCGTGCACTAAATGCATGCTCACAGGCCGGTGAGTGTTTGAGCGGACTCTCTCATGAATAAAATATGACAGATATGACAGAATCTGATGGAACACAAGTTTGAGCAGTGAAATGATCGTTTCTTAGTTTACACTCTGGAGAGCTTTCAAGATTTCAATGAACAGGGACAGAAAATGACAGATGGTTATGATTTGTTATGTTTTTAGAAAGAAAGTAGATTTTCTTCCCTACAGTAGATAACACTGATCCCATCGCTGGTTCCTTCTACTCTTCAATTGATTTTCTACCTACGATGCAGCGATTGGTTTTGGGTCATTTCAGAAGGCGGTGGAACAAAATCAATCTGAAAACTGATGGTATGACTTAAAAAATGGTCAGCAATAATGTCATGTTTATAAAATATGTAGTGAATTAAAGGTTAAAGAATTCAAATTACAGAGAAAGTAGAACGCAATGAAGTCATTTTTTTAAATAAATGAGGACTTCTTGGCTGAAATGATGTTCAACCTTAATTGTGAAATCCAACAGGGAGCGGGAGGAGAAATCGGTGCGAGGAGGAGGAGAAGGTTTCATCTTAGATATAATTAGATTAAACTTTAACAGCAGAGTAAATGTCAGTTATATAAACATGTCTGTAGGATGTCTAAGGATTTAGTAATTAGAGTTTGGCTGTACGGTGTGTTTAGTCTGTTCGAGGTGTACACAGGGCACAGGGTGGTGTAGAAGAGGAAGAGGTTCAGAGGAAGATAAATATAGGAAGGGCGGCGGAATGAAATGCATTTGATGCTTCAATGAATGCTCTGATTTCATGGATGAGAAGAGAAAGTTGGGCTGAAGAGGAGAAGTCGGAGGGAGGGAGTGAAAGAATGGAGGAACAGTGTTGTGGTACCTGAAGCATCCAGACAAAACACCCAGTTCATGTTCAGTGTTTCAAATTCCACTGTGCTTGAAATCTGGTTGTATTCTATCGCTACCATGGCGTTGTCTGTGTTTTTAACGCTCTCGGTTGTACTCAGCTCCACCCTCTCGTGTCACTTCTGGTTGCAAAAAAACAAGATGGCGATGACCAAAATGCCGCACTCGAGGCTTCAAAACGACAGTCCACAAACCAATCATATTATGTGCTCAGTATTATATGGGTAGTTATTATGTTTGTTGTCTTTCATTCATGTTTTACTAAAGCATTTCCTTTCTACGGGTTTTAAATATTGATTATAAAACAGATGAAGGTCTGTATGAACAGACTGATGAATAAATGATGAAGAAGAGTCATACGTCCAAACTTATAATCAAACAAGGTGAACATTGGCTTGATGATGGAGGGAGAGGAGAGGTTTCCATGACGATGCATCCTCTGGGTACCACGTATATCCACAATAGATTTCATGTAAATGCCACCATTGGTTGTTGAAATGTCTCGCTCTGGAATGAAACATTGGACAGACAGATTAATGGGGAGACTAGACCGTCCCTGATTACAATAATTGCACATGTTAAAATGCTGGTTAATTTTCCCTATGGAGAGGAAGAGGAGGAGAGAGTGAGCTGAATTAGATGTTTGGGTGGATTCCAAGCATTTAATGGACCTTTCTGAGAGGAGGAAGGGTGATAATAATAATGGGGGATAAATGCTGGAGGACTGGGTGGTATGCACCATCCAGCCTCAGAATAGATGCTATTAGATGGAGTCGATAAGTAGAGGAGGAGGAGGAGGAGGAGGAGGAGGAGGAGGATGGGCAGATGATGAAAATGATGAAAAGGTTGTTTGGGAAACTACCTGGAGCTGAACTGAGGGACTGGATGTGCTGTTTCGATCCACCAGAGGGTTGAATTAATGGATGTTTGGCAGAAAGGCTGTAGCGGGGATCAGGCTGGAGCTGCTGAGATGTGGCGGCTGAGAGGAACAAAAGGACGAGATGGAGACTTATGAGACATAATGTATACGGTGATTGGAGTGGATGGTAGATGCTGTTTGGACTGAGGCTGAAGCTAATGGACTGGGAGAATAAAGACGAGAGGAAGAGAAGGAGGACGTCTTTGTGAGGCCCATTTTCAGTTGTTGATGCTGAAAGTGAGACATTTTTAGGAAGTGGGGACATTCGGTCCCGTCCTCACTTGTGGGGACCAATGGCAGGTTTGGGAGGGTTAAAGATGTAATCTAATAATAACCTGTTAAACATGTCGTCAGTCACCTGATCCAACTATCACAATATTCAAATGACTTTATTACTTTCTGTTACTTTTGCATCACCTCAATGAAAAGAAGGATCAATAAGATGACTTTCATTTAAACTTAACACCCTCAAAATGACTTCATCGGACCTTCGCAGGCACAATGTATTCGTCCTACGTGACAATGTTCCCCAACTCTGAGGAGTGTTTTTTCCAGCAGGACAATGCTCCATGCCACACGGCCAGGTCAGTGAAGGTGTGGATGAAGGACCACCAGATCAGGACCCTGTCATGGCCAGCCCAATCTCCAGACCTGAATCCCATTGAAAACCTCTAGAATGTGATGAAGAGGAAGATGGATGGTCACAAGCCCTCAAACAAAGCCCAGCTGAGGAGTGGTATAAAGTCCCCCAACAGCAATGTGAAAGACTGGTGGAGAGCATGCCAAGACGCATGAAAGCTGTGATTGTAAATCAAGCTTATTCCACCAGATATTGATTTCTGAACTCTTCCTAAGTTAAAACATTAGTATTGTGTTGTTTAAACATTAATATGAACTTGTTTTCTTTGCATTATTCCAGATCTGAAAACACTGACTCTGTTGTTATTTTGACCAGTTGTCATTTTCTGTAAATAAATGCTCTAAATGACAATAATTATATTTAGATTTGAAATTTGGGAGGAATGTTGTCAGTAGTTTATAGAATATAACAAAACAATTAATTTTACTCAAACACATTCCAATAAATAGTAAAACCAGAGAAACTGATCATTTTGAAGTGGTCTCTTAATTTCTTCCAGAGCTGTATATATATATATATATATATATATATATATAATGATCAAACTGTTTCAGAAGGAGGATAAAACAAATGTCAGATGTTCTTCAGAAAACATATGATGTAATATTTTGAATAAATGTGTTTTTATTCTGACATTTAGACATAAATTCACGGATGTTTTTATGTTTTTAAGGATGAAGCAGCTCTTGAAAATATGAGATTACATAAATGTTTTATCAGAGGTGTGATTCATTCCCAATGTGTTTTAATACTGTTACACACAGACATGTTACCTCCACTGATCAGCCTTAACATGACGACCACCTGCCGAATATTCAGTAGCCTGGACTCCTCTAGACCTCTGGAGGTCTGACCCGTGGAGGCATGGACTCCACTAGACCTCTGGAGGTCTGACCCGTGGAGGCATGGACTCCACTAGACCTCTGAAGGTCTGACCCGTGGAGGCATGGACTCCACTAGACCTCTGAAGGTCTGACCCGTGGAGGCATGGACTCCACTAGACCTCTGAAGGTCTGACCCGTGGAGGCATGGACACGTGTCAGCGTGGGCACCCTGACCGGTCCCCATACCAACAAACTGCTCCTCACTGTGACACCTTTCTATCAGAACCAGCATTAACTCTTTCAGCAGTTTGAGCTCCAGTAGCTCTTCTATTGGATCAGAGAACACGGGCCAGCCTTCACCCCCCCACGTGCATCAATGAGCTTCGGGTCTGACCCTGTCGCCGGTTCACCGGTTCTCCTTCCTTGGACCACTGTTGGTAGGTCCTGACCTCTGCAGACCGGGAACATCCCACAAGAGCTGCAGTTCTGGAGATGCTCTGACCCGGTCGTCTAGCCAGCACTATCTGGCCCTCGTTAAAGTCGCTGGCCCTCCTTATGATGGCCCGTTTTTAATGCTTCCTACACAAAGTTCAAAATGTTCACTACCTGTCTATTATATCCCCCCCACTGCCAGGCGCCATGGTAACCAGATAATCCATGTGATTCACTTCACCTGGCAGTGGTCTGAATGTTGTTAATGTTATGGCTGATCGGTGTAGATCAACCATACGCTCCTTAAACATGTTTGTGAATTTTCAAATGAGGATCATTTACTTAATTTTTTTTTGTTTGTTCTATGTTTATGTATTTACGTGCCACGTATATGATGTGGTTTTGCCTCTTTCTTTCCCCTGTCTATTAAAATCCAACTATCTAAAAGTCAACCACAGCATGCAGACGGTGTCCAGTGGACATCAGGTGGACATCAGGTGGACATCAGGTGGACATCAGGTGGACATCAGGTGGATATCAGGTGGACATCAGGTGGACATCAGGTGGACATCAGGTGGACATCAGGTGGATATCAGGTGGATATCAGGTGGACATCAGGTGGACATCAGGTGGACATCAGGTGGATATCAGGTGGACATCAGGTGGACATCAGGTGGACATCAGGTGGACGTCAGGTGTGCCGGTGTGAGGACTGTTGCTTTGTTTGTTGCTGTGTGACTGTGATTCATAATGAGTAATTTGTCAGCTGAAAAATGAAATAATAAACTAATGATGCTGATTACCAAATGAAGCAGTAAACTGGGTCCAACACAGTTTCCATGATGCTCCTGGCCGTGTGACCTGGATTCCGTTTTGTTAATGGAGAACAGGGCGGTGCCATGTGAAGTGTTTACTCCTCTGAACACAGTTAGTCATCCTGTTGCCCCGACACATCCTGTATTGTTCTGAAACTACTGTATCCAACATTTCCACACACGCACCCACCCACACACGGTGGAATCATCTCTCAGTGCGTGCCTTCAGCCCCGGCTACCAGCTTACATCACATACGAGTGTTGTTAGTGTCCCCGGTGAGGTTGGTCAGCAGCGCGTTGTGTTCAGTCATTGTGCCGGAGGCCCGATGATGCACAGACCTGCAGCTCAGCAGGGAACCGCTTCATTGCTCTCATTTATTTCTGCTTTATAACATTACAGCAGCAGCCTCCTGCAGTGTGACTCCTGCAGCGATGTTGTGAAGACGTGCAGGATGAATGAAGTGTATGAAGCAGAGCTCACCTCAAACCAACACACTCTGAAGAGTGGAGTATGAGCAGCTCTGCATCGGCACAATGGTTCCTGCCTGCAGGCAAAGTAGGCTTTTTTCTTTCATACCAAAAATATCTCTACAGGATGCTGCAGAATACTTCAGTCTGGACCAAACTGGTGGACTGGAGCTGTATTCCACACTACATACTACTGAGGAACACTGTATACAGTACATACTGTAGTATGAAACCGTTAAAGTGATGTATTTAGCAGTATGCTAGACCAGGCTTTAGCCTTTAAACCACCTCTTAAAGGACAAAATAAAAAAAACTTGTACCGCTATTACAATATTACCGAACAATACAACTTAGATTAGTTGTTTGTGTTCTGTTAGTTTACTTTATCAGATACTGCAGGTTTAAACTGTTTATTGTAACAGCTCATAGTGAAGTCAGACCAACAGGATCCTCAACGAGGATCCACAACATTTACTCAAACTGCTTTTTCACTTCCTTTGTGGTGTTGTTGTGGTTCATTTATTCTTCTGTGACAGTTTTGGCCAACGGAACTTTTATAATGCAAGTTGCATGTTACCATAGCAACCAAAGTCCAGGCCCAGCTGAGGTTTGTCTTTATTACATCAAAGGAAACAGCAGCACACGATGACAGGATGGACATTTCTGAGGAGACTAAAGATGTTTAACTTGACTGAGAGGAAAAGAACACAGACTAGAGTGGTTGCTGAGTGTCAGACGGTGGAATGAGACTTCAGGATGTTTGCGTTGACAACAGAAGACGGGTCGTCAGGGAGCTCACTGGATTCCATCAAAGCTGTAGTGTTTTGAAAAATCACCTTGTTTTATTCTCATGCGTGAAACTTGTAAGAACCTTCTTCATCCTCAGTTAAGCCTCATGCCTCCTGCGTCCTCCTCTCCCATCCTCCTCCTCCTCCTCTTCCTCCTCGGCTGTCCTGAGGTGTGGAGCTACGAGGCTCCGGAGGATAGACAGGATGTGTTTGCTAGAAGAGCCTGTCCCGCCTTCCTGACCTTCACCAACACTGCCCACCTGTCTGGAGTCACCTTAGAGCTGCCCTGCCACTGCAAACCATCACAGGTAACAGCACCAACACCCCTCATACTATTTATGGAACGTTTCTTTAACTTAACGAACTTATCCATGCCTTTATCTCGAGCAGTGTCCATTACTGCGATGGTCTCTTCACGGGCCTACTACCTAAAAAGACCATCAAACAGCTTCAGATGGTGCAAAATGCAGCTGCTAGAGTTCTTACAAAAACCAAAAGAAGTGATCACATCACTCCAGTACTTCAGTCCCGACACCGGCTCCCAGTACGTCTCAGAACTGACTTCAAAACACTACTGCTTGTTATCAAATCACTAAAGGGGGGGTAGGTCCTAATTACCTCTCAGATATACTTCAGCAGTACACACCTACTAGACCTCTAAGGTCACTGGGAAAACATCTATTAGTATTACCCAAGGTCAAAAGGAAACATGGTGAGGCTGCTTTTAGCTGCTACGCTGCTCAACTGTGGAACAAACTTCCAGATGAGGTCAAAGATGCACCAACAGCAGCCTCTTTCAGATCTAGACTCGAGACCAAACTGTTCTCAGACGCGTTTCTTAACTGATCGAATGCTGCACTTTACTCTCTTTTGAATGTTTTTATTATCCTTTTCTTTTTTTTCTTTTAACTTATACTTTGATATTCTTGTATTCGTTTTTATCTTGTGCACTTTGTGCTCTTTTATCTTGATTTACATGTGTAAAGCACCTTTGTGTATGAATTGTGCTATATAAATAAACTTACCTTTAGATAGGTAAAGACAGGTAAAGACAGGTAAAGACAGATAAAGACAGGTAAAGACAGGTAAAGACAGATAAAGACAGGTAAAGACAGGTAAAGACAGATAAAGACAGATGAAGACAGATAAAGACAGGTAAAGACAGGTAAAGACAGGTAAAGACAGGTAAAGATAGATGAAGACAGGTAAAGACAGGTAAAGACAGATAAAGACAGGTAAAGACAGGTAAAGACAGATAAAGACAGGTAAAGACAGGTAAAGACAGATAAAGACAGATGAAGACAGATAAAGACAGGTAAAGACAGGTAAAGATAGATGAAGACAGGTAAAGACAGGTAAAGACAGGTAAAGACAGGTAAAGACAGATAAAGACAGGTAAAGACAGATAAAGACAGGTAAAGACAGGTAAAGACAGGTAAAGACAGATAAAGACAGGTAAAGACAGATAAAGACAGGTAAAGACAGGTAAAGACAGATAAAGACAGGTAAAGACAGGTAAAGACAGATAAAGACAGGTAAAGACAGATAAAGACAGGTAAAGACAGGTAAAGATAGATGAAGACAGGTAAAGACAGGTAAAGACAGATAAAGACAGGTAAAGACAGGTAAAGACAGATAAAGACAGATGAAGACAGATAAAGACAGGTAAAGACAGGTAAAGATAGATGAAGACAGGTAAAGACAGGTAAAGACAGATAAAGACAGGTAAAGACAGGTAAAGATAGATGAAGACAGGTAAAGACAGGTAAAGACAGATAAAGACAGGTAAAGACAGGTAAAGACAGATAAAGACAGGTAAAGACAGGTAAAGACAGATAAAGACAGATGAAGACAGATAAAGACAGGTAAAGACAGGTAAAGATAGATGAAGACAGGTAAAGACAGGTAAAGACAGATAAAGACAGGTAAAGACAGATAAAGACAGATAAAGACAGATGAAGACAGGTAAAGACAGATAAAGACAGGTAAAGACAGATGAAGACAGATAAAGACAGATGAAAACGTATGAAGACAGATAAAGACAGATAAAGACAGATACAGACAGGTAAAGACAGGTAAAGACAGATACAGACAGGTAAAGACAGATGAAGATGGATACAGACAGGTAAAGACAGGTAAAGACAGATAAAGACAGGTAAAGACAGATACAGACGGGTAAAGACAGATGAAGACAGATAAAGACAGATGAAAACGTATGAAGACAGATAAAGACAGATAAAGACAGATACAGACAGGTAAAGACAGATAAAGACAGGTAAAGACAGATACAGACAGGTGAAGACAGATGAAGACGGATACAGACAGGTAAAGACAGGTAAAGACAGATAAAGACAGGTAAAGACAGATACAGACAGGTAAAGACAGATGAAAACGTATGAAGACAGATAAAGACAGATAAAGACAGATGAAGATAGATAAAGACAGGTAAAGACAGGTAAAGACAGATAAAGACAGATGAAAATGTATGAAGACAGGTAAAGATAGATAAAGACAGGTAAAGACAGATAAAGACAGATGAAGACAGGTAAAGACAGGTACTTGGGGTACTTTGGGGTGTTTAGGGATGTTTGGGGGTACTTTGGGGTACTTTGGGTACTTTGGGGTGTTTAGGGGTATTTAGGGGTACTTTGGGGCGTTTAGTGGTGTTTGGGGGCACTTTGGGGTGTTTAGGGGTATTTTGGGGTACTTTGGGGTACTTTGGGGTGTTTAGGGGTGTTTGGGGGTACTTAGGGGTATTTGGGGGTACTTTGGGGTACTTTCGGGTGTTTGGGGGTATTTTGGGGTGTTTAGGGGTATTTGGGGGTACTTTGGGGTGTTTAGGGGCATTTGGGGGTATTTTGGGGTACTTTGGGGTACTTTGGGGTGTTTAGGGGTGTTTGGGGGTACTTTGGGGTACTTTGTGGGTACTTTGGGGTGTTTAGGGGTGTTTGGGGGTACTTTGGAGTACTTTGGGGTGTTTAGGGGTGTTTGGGGGTATTTTGGGGTACTTTGGGGTGTTTAGGGGTATTTGGGGGTATTTTGGGGTGTTTAGGGGTGTTTGGGGGTACTTTGGGGTACTTTGGGGTATTTTGGGGTACTTTGGGGTGTTTAGGGGTGTTTGGGGGTACTTTGGGATACTTTGGGGTATTTTGGGGTACTTTGGGGTGTTTAGGGGTGTTTGGGGGTACTTTGGGATACTTTGAGACTCTCTCAGCGTCTACTAAAGTCCTTTGAGTCTCTGGTATAGATCGGCTGAACAACATCATCAATATGTTTGTAATTTAGTTCCCTTTGTGTTTCAGATCCAGTCGGTCGTGTGGTTCTTTAGGAAACATCTGGGCGGCTCCGAGGTGACCAGAGCCCTGACCGATTACCATGGCAACATGCTGCTGGACCCGAGGCGCATCCCTCACAGCGGCGACCTGCGCAGTCGCTTCTCCATCCGTCTCTTCAGCCTGCTGATCTTCAGAGCGGGGCCCGACGACTCCGGCATCTACATCTGCGGCTCCGTCCACAGAGACTTCTTCCACGCTTACGACCTGGACATCCAGGAGGCTCGGCTGTCCCGCTTCATTCCGAGGTGACGGGTCAGACGGCTCAATAACTTTATCACAATACTGATGATGATGAGGACGAATGTGTTATTTTACTGATAAGTAGAATCTACTCGCTGCTGTCCAGTGGACATGAATCGACATCTAGAGTCAATTCTGTGTGGATGTCCATTATAGAGACATCCCATCATCACCGGAGACATGTTTAATATTTTCACGAAATGCAGTTTCTAGACGTTTTGGAGGTTCACCGTCCACCAGCACCGGGCCGCTTTCTCCTCAACTCCAGCATCGACACCAACACCGCACCGGGCTGCTCTCACCTCAGCTCCAGCACCAACACCGACACCAACACCGACACCGACACCGCACCGGGCCGCTCTCACCTCAGCTCCAGCACCAACACCGACACCAACACCGCACCAAGCCGCTCTCACCTCAGCTCCAGCACCAACACCGACACCAACACCGCACCAAGCCGCTCTCACCTCAGCTCCAGCACCAACACCGACACCAACACCGACACCGACACCGCACCGGGCCGCTCTCACCTCAGCTCCAGCACCAACACCGACACCAACACCGACACCGACACCGACACCGCACCGGGCCGCTCTCACCTCAGCTCCAGCACCAACACCGACACCAACACCAACACCGACACCGCACCGGGCCGCTCTCACCTCAGCTCCAGCACCAACACCGACACCAACACCGCACCAAGCCGCTCTCACCTCAGCTCCAGCACCAACACCGACACCAACACCGACACCGACACCGCACCGGGCCGCTCTCACCTCAGCTCCAGCACCAACACCAACACCAACACCGACACCGACACCGCACCGGGCCGCTCTCACCTCAGCTCCAGCACCAACACCGACACCAACACCGACACCGACACCGCACCGGGCCGCTCTCACCTCAGCTCCAGCACCAACACCAACACCAACACCGACACCGACACCGACACCGGGCCGCTCTCACCTCAGCTCCAGCACCAACACCGACACCAACACCGACACCGACACCGCACCGGGCCGCTCTCACCTCAGCTCCAGCACCAACACCAACACCAACACCAACACCGACACCGACACCGCACCGGGCTGCTCTAAGATTCCTTTATTTCTCTAATGGGACTTTTCAATTGAAAGTTGTGCTCCTCGTCGTTCGGACCCGTTAGAGGCCCACAAAGATAAAGACAGGTAAAGACAGGTAAAGACAGGTAAAGACAGCTAAAGACAGCTAAAGACAGGTAAAGACAGATAAAGACAGGTAAAGACAGATAAAGACAGGTACAGACAGATGAAGACAGATAAAGACAGATACAGACAGATGAAGACAGATAAAGACAGGTGAAGACAAAGGCTTCTGAAGATCCAACAATCACAAACTTGACAGCGTCTTAGTGAAGACGTCTCCATATGGGCATTTATTTCTGAGACTGAAACATCCATGATGATGATGAACAGCTGATTGAAGTGTCTCCTCTTGTCCTCCAGGTTCAAGCAAAGAATAAAGAAAGGACCCCGCTCTGCTCAGTCGTCGGCCTGCGATCTCTGTGATCAAAAGAAACGCAAATGGTAAAGACAGATAAAGACAGGTAAAGATAGGTAAAGACAGGTAAAGACAGATGAAGACAGATGAAGACAGATGAAGACAGATGAAGACGGATAAAGACGGATAAAGACAGATAAAGACAGGTAAAGACAGGTAAAGACGGATGAAGACGGATGAAGACGGATAAAGACGGATAAAGACAGATAAAGACAGGTAAAGACAGGTAAAGACGGATGAAGACAGATGAAGACGGATAAAGACGGATAAAGACGGATAAAGACAGGTAAAGACAGATAAAGACGGATGAAGACGGATAAAGACGGATAAAGACGGATGAAGACAGATAAAGACAGATACAGACAGATGAAGACAGATAAAGACAGGTGAAGACAAAGGCTTCTGAAGATCCAACAATCACAAACTTGACAGCGTCTTAGTGAAGACGTCTCCATATGGGCATTTATTTTTGAGACTGAAACATCCATGATGATTATGAATAGCTGATTGAAGTGTCTCCTCGTGTCCTCCAGGTTCAAAGAAAGAAAAAATACAACGCAGACAGGGAAAAACCGCGTCGTACCGGAAGCGCCGTACGAGGTCTTGTCGGTCTGCAGACGCTGTTATAGAGACAGGTAAAGACAGATAAAGACAGTTAAAGACAGATACAGACAGGTAAAGACAGGTAAAGACAGGTAAAGACAGATACAGACAGATAAAGACAGATAAAGACAGGTAAAGACAGGTAAAGACAGATACAGACAGATACAGACAGATAAAGACAGGTAAAGACAGGTAAAGACAGATAAAGACAGATAAAGACAGATAAAGACAGGTAAAGACAGATAAAGACAGATAAAGACAGGTAAAGACAGATACAGACAGATGAAGAAAGATGAAAACGTATGAAGACAGATAAAGACAGATAAAGACAGATACAGACAGATACAGACAGGTAAAGACAGGTAAAGACAGGTAAAGTCAGATAAAGACAGATAAAGACAAGTAAAGACAGATAAAGACAGGTAAAGACAGATAAAGACAGATACAGACAGGTAAAGACAGGTAAAGACAGGTAAAGTCAGATAAAGACAGATAAAGACAGGTAAAGACAGATAAAGACAGATAAAGACAGATACAGACAGGTAAAGACAGGTAAAGACAGGTAAAGTCAGATACAGACAGATAAAGACAGATAAAGACAGGTAAAGACAGGTAAAGACAGATACAGACAGATAAAGACAGATTAAGACAGATTAAGAAAGATGAAAACGTATGAAGACAGATAAAGACAGATAAAGACAGGTAAAGTCAGATAAACACAGATAAAGACAGGTAAAGACAGATAAAGACAGATAAAGACAGAAACAGACAGGTAAAGACAGGTAAAGACAGGTAAAGTCAGATACAGACAGATAAAGACAGATACAGACAGGTAAAGACAGGTAAAGACAGGTAAAGACAGATACAGACAGATACAGATAGGTAAAGACAGATGAAGACAGATAAAGACAGATAAAGACAGGTAAAGAAAGGTACAGACAGATACAGACAGATAAAGACAGATGAAGACAGGTAAAGACAGATGAAGACAGATAAAGACAGATGAAAATGTATGAAGACAGGTAAAGACAGATAAAGACAGATAAAGACAGATGAAGACATGTAAAGACAGATAAAGACAGATGAAAACGTATGAAGACAGATAAAGACAGATAAAGACAGGTAAAGACAGGTAAAGACAGGTAAAGACAGATAAAGACAGATGAAGACAGGTAAAGACAGATACAGACAGATACAGACAGATACAGACAGATGAAAATGTATGAAGACAGATAAAGACAGATAAAGACAGATACAGACAGATACAGACAGGTAAAGACAGGTAAAGACAGATACAGACAGGTAAAGACAGGTAAAGACAGATACAGACAGGTAAAGACAGGTAAAGACATATACAGACAGGTAAAGACAGGTAAAGACAGGTAAAGACAGATACAGACAGGTAAAGACAGGTAAAGACAGATACAGACAGGTAAAGACAGGTAAAGACAGACACAGACAGGTAAAGACAGGTAAAGACAGATACAGACAGGTAAAGACAGATACAGACAGGTAAAGACAGGTAAAGACAGGTAAAGACAGATACAGACAGGTAAAGACAGGTGAAGACAGGTAAAGACAGATACAGACAGGTAAAGACAGGTGAAGACAAAGGCTTCTGAAGATCCAACAATCACAAACTTGACAGCGTCTTAGTGAAGACGTCTCCATATGCGCATTTATTTCTGAGACTGAAACATCCATGATGATGATGAACGGCTGATTGAAGTGTCTCCTCTTGTCCTCAGGAACAAACATCCTGAGCCGCTGTTCCAGACCTTCATCGCCTTCAAGCCCTGGCCGGTCTGCGATCGCTGCGGAGTACCCGGAGAGCAGGTTCGCCCGGGAATCTGCTACGTCGACTCCCGCTACCTGCATCCACGCTACAGATACACCAATCAGTCGGTCGCTTCGTGCGGATCGGGGGCGGTGCCCTGGACGCTCGAACAGCTGAAGCTACGTGGCTCCATAGGCAGGCTGGTGGTCCGAAGCTGTCAGGTCACCTGTCAGAGTCAACCTCCTCCATCCTCCTCCCTCCGGGATCTCGTGGCCTTTCTTGGGTACAGGTAAGCTGAGGTATGTAGAGGTCCATATGAATACATGAGAGACGGACGTGGAGGGACTCGTCCTCATGTCTGAAGTATGTAGAGGTCCGTCTGAGAGACGGACGTGGAGCAGCTCGTCCTCATGCTCCTGATGGTTAGACCAGCTGCCGTCGGTGTGAACTTTGTGCTTTGGATAAAAGCGTTCTATTAATGCAGCCATTCATCATTTAGGAAAATGAGTCCAGTGTAAATGACTGTAATCATTTCATTAGTCAATATTGAAGCAATAGCAATATTCATCCCACCGACACTAAGAGGCTCCGAGCCTCACCGACACTAATAGGCTCCGAGCTTCACCGACACTAAGAGGCTCCGAGCCTCACCGACACTAAACCGCTCCGAGCTTCACCGACACTAAGAGGCTCCGAGCTTCACCGACACTAAGAGGCTCCGAGCCTCACCGACACTAAGAGGCTCCGAGCTTCACCGACACTAAGAGGCTCCGAGCTTCACCGACACTAAGAGGCTCCGAGCTTCACCGACACTAAACCGCTCCGAGCTTCACCGACACTAATAGGCTCCGAGCTTCACCGACACTAAACCGCTCCGAGCTTCACCGACACTAAGAGGCTCCGAGCTTCACCGACACTAAGAGGCTCCGAGCCTCACCGACACTAAACCGCTCCGAGCTTCACCGACACTAAGAGGCTCCGAGCTTCACCGACACTAAGAGGCTCCGAGCTTCACCGACACTAAGAGGCTCCGAGCCTCACCGACACTAAGAGGCTCCGAGCTTCACCGACACTAAGAGGCTCCGAGCTTCACCGACACTAAGAGGCTCCGAGCTTCACCGACACTAAACCGCTCCGAGCCTCACCGACACTAAGAGGCTCCGAGCTTCACCGACACTAAGAGGCTCCGAGCTTCACCGACACTAAGAGGCTCCGAGCTTCACCGACACTAAACCGCTCCGAGCTTCACCGACACTAATAGGCTCCGAGCTTCACCGACACTAAACCGCTCCGAGCTTCACCGACACTAAGAGGCTCCGAGCTTCACCGACACTAAGAGGCTCCGAGCCTCACCGACACTAAACCGCTCCGAGCTTCACCGACACTAAGAGGCTCCGAGCTTCACCGACACTAAGAGGCTCCGAGCCTCACCGACACTAAGAGGCTCCGAGCTTCACCGACACTAAGAGGCTCCGAGCTTCACCGACACTAAGAGGCTCCGAGCTCACCGACACTAAGAGGCTCCGAGCCTCACCGACACTAAACCGCTCCGAGCTTCACCGACACTAAGAGGCTCCGAGCTTCACCGACACTAAGAGGCTCCGAGCCTCACCGACACTAAGAGGCTCCGAGCCTCACCGACACTAAGAGGCTCCGAGCTTCACCGACACTAAGAGGCTCGAGCTTCACCGACACTAAGAGGCTCCGAGCTTCACCGACACTAAACCCTCCGAGCCTCACCGACACTAAGAGGCTCCGAGCTTCACCGACACTAAAGGCTCCGAGCTTCACCGACACTAAGAGGCTCCGAGCTTCACCGACACTAAACCGCTCCGAGCTTCACCGACACTAATAGGCTCCGAGTTCACCGACACTAAACCGCTCGAGCTTCACCGACACTAAGAGGCTCCGAGCTTCACCGACACTAAGAGGCTCCGAGCTTCACCGACACTAAACCGCTCCGAGCTTCACCGACACTAAGAGGCTCCGAGCTTCACCGACACTAAGAGGCTCCGAGCTTCACCGACACTAAGAGGCTCCGAGCTTCACCGACACTAAGAGGCTCCGAGCCTCACCGACACTAAGAGGCTCCGAGCTTCACCGACACTAAGAGGCTCCGAGCTTCACCGACACTAAAGCGCTCCGAGCTCACCGACACTAAGAGGCTCCGAGCCTCACCGACACTAAGAGGCTCGGAGCTTCACCGACACTAAGAGGCTCCGAGCTTCACCGACACTAAGAGGCTCCGAGCTTCACCGACACTAACCGCTCCGAGCCTCACCGACACTAAGAGGCTCCGAGCTTCACCACACTAAGAGGCTCCGAGCTTCACCGACACTAAGAGGCTCCGAGCTCACCGACACTAAACCGCTCCGAGCTTCACCGACACTAAGAGGCTCCGAGCTTCACCGACACTAAACGCTCCGAGCTCACCGACACTAAGAGGCTCCGAGCTCACCGACACTAAGAGGCTCGAGCTTCACCGACACTAAGAGGCTCCGAGCTTCACCGACACTAAGAGGCTCCGAGCTTCACCGACACTAAGAGGCTCCGAGCTTCACCGACACTAAGAGGCTCCGAGCTCACCGACACTAAAGCTCCGAGCTTCACCGACACTAAGAGGCTCCGAGCTTCACCGACACTAAGACTCGAGCTTCACCGACACTAAGAGGCTCCGAGCTTCACCGACACTAAGAGGCTCCGAGCTTCACCGACACTAATAGGCTCCGAGCTTCACCGACACTAAGAGGCTCCGAGCCTTCACCGACACTAAACCGCTCCGAGCTTCACCGACACTAAGAGGCTCCGAGCTTCACCGACACTAAGAGGCTCCGAGCCTCACCGACACTAAGAGGCTCCGAGCTTCACCGACACTAAGAGGCTCCGAGCTTCACCGACACTAACCGCTCCGAGCTTCACCGACACTAAGAGGCTCCGAGCTTCACCGACACTAAGAGCTCCGAGCTCACCGACACTAAGAGGCTCCGAGCTTCACCGACACTAAGAGGCTCCGAGCTTCACCGACACTAAACCGCTCCGAGCTTCACCGACACTAAGAGGCTCCGAGCCTCACCGACACTAAGAGGCTCCGAGCTTCACCGACACTAAGAGGCTCCGAGCTTCACCGACACTAAGAGGCTCCGAGCCTCACCGACACTAATAGGCTCCGAGCTTCACCGACACTAAGAGGCTCCGAGCCTCACCGACACTAAAGCGCTCCGAGCTTCACCGACACTAAGAGGCTCCGAGCTTCACCGACACTAAGAGGCTCCGAGCCTCACCGACACTAAGAGGCTCCGAGCTTCACCGACACTAAGAGGCTCCGAGCTTCACCGACACTAAACGCTCCGAGCTTCACCGACACTAAAGGCTCCGAGCGTCACCGACACTAAGAGGCTCCGAGCTTCACCGACACTAAGAGGCTCCGAGCTTCACCGACACTAAGAGGCTCCGAGCTCACCGACACTAAACGCTCCGAGCTTCACCGACACTAAGAGGCTCCGAGCTCACCGACACTAAGAGGCTCCGAGCTTCACCGACACTAAGAGGCTCCGAGCTTCACCGACACTAAGAGGCTCCGAGCTTCACCGACACTAAGAGGCTCCGAGCTTCACCGACACTAAGAGGCTCCGAGCTTCACCGACACTAAACCGCTCCGAGCCTCACCGACACTAAGAGGCTCCGAGCTTCACCGACACTAAGAGGCTCCGAGCTTCACCGACACTAAGAGGCTCCGAGCTTCACCGACACTAAGAGGCTCCGAGCTTCACCGACACTAATAGGCTCCGAGCTTCACCGACAC